>JACXGI010013909.1:0-19946 GCA_016801175.1 Esox masquinongy | reverse complement strand
TGACTCAGCTTCCAATATCTGTAATTGCTGTCTTCTAGATTAAGCATTCCTTGTGAAACCACTTTTGTTTATTAATGTATTTTGGTTCAGTTACTTGAGCAAGTTTGTTTAAATGACCCGTGTGCATTTGTATGTGTGTTGACGTGTGCGTCCGTGAACACGTGGACGTCCATATCCTTCACCCAGCTATCTGTGACCATCGGCACGTGAACTCAGTCCGGATGAGCTCAGTTCATCGAGCAAACCATGCGTGATCGCTACTCAACCATCTTTCAAAGAGCTTCGATACGATCACTTCATCCTTCCTCCTGACATCCTGTGGCTGTATCTTCTAACACCCCTGAGAATACACGGAGCAGCATCCTGCTGAGCCAGTGACTTCCTGCATCTCCCAGCAGGGGCTCACATGACATTTTGTGCGCGTCTGATCTACTGTTATCTTGACTGACTTCTCTGCACTCCAGTGTTTGACTGCAAAAAACCTTTTCAGCGCTGTGGACAACGGAGTCGGGGGTAAGGGAAACGGAATATTTCTCAATAATTGTTATGTGTAAGCGAACAAAAACAGAGAGATGCACATCCAGTCACTTTACACTCCTTTGAAGTTGTGATTTAATCGGTCGTGCGAAACTTTATACTCGGTTAACATCGCTTGGTGACTAATGACAAAAGACCAGCATACATTATATAATGTCCATTCGTTAATGAGTTGTTGCTCTCTTTCTTTAATTGTGATCTCTCCCTCCACCTAAAATCTCTGAAATAATCATTCTAATGTGTGTAATAACATTAATCTAATTGGGAAATCTAGTGGGGGAGGGGGGTATGGGGGGCAATGACAATATGAAAGGCACAAGGCCAGAGACTCTACTCTGTCTCGGCCTCACAGCACTGATAGATTATAATGATTCTTAATTAAGTCTAAATATAACGATCAGTGTTGCCATCAACTTCCCTCCCCTCCTCTACCATTGCTCCCCGTTCCTCCCGCCTCCTCTTCCATCTGAGACAACCGGCTATTACTGGTCATGGTAATGAGGAGAGAGGAAATGGTCCTCAGACTTCACAGAGAGGGGCTGTGGGGGGGGGGGGGGGGGGGGGGGGGTTGAATGAGGGAACATAAGAAAGCAGGATATACAGTATATGTAAAGTAGGAGAAATTACAGAAGGAGGTAACTCGGCCTGCCACCCTTTCGTCACTGACAGAGAGTTCCTGAACACTCGGGCCCTAACGTGATTGGCTGATGTGATTGGAGGTCCGCAGGCGCTTGTAATTTACAGAAAAGGGTTAACAAGGAACGGAGAGAAAGCAATCAGCTGCCCCCTATCCCTCGTTACTTTCAGGCAGTCTAGGGAGCGATGTGGAGGGGAGTGGGTGGAGCAAGCAAACCTGATCAGCCAAGAACTGATGGTCTGTGTGCCTGTGCTCTTCTCTAATTGGCTTACGTGTCTGGCGGCCAGTCAAAAGTTCATCCGAACTTTTAGTGAGTACAAAAAAAACGGAGGGCAATTGTACGGATATGGACACGTCACCGCTGCTGTACCGTCGAGAAAGGCATTGGAAATCACGGACACGGATCAAATCAGAGTGCCAGTTTGGCCGCGCCTACGGAGATTTCTCTTATCCTTTCAATGCTTTTGATCGGAATGGATGAGAGGCAAGAAACTAGGGTAGACAGGGTAACTAAATCTACCACACATGGACACACACACACACACACACACACAAAATACATCCATTCTGATGCTGGTAGTTCCGGGGCCACCCAGCAGGGGAAATCAAACAGTTTAAACTGGCCGAGAACAACAGCAGGTTGAATCACCAGCAGTCATTTAGCTGGTGGCGCTAGCTTGTGTTTGTGTCTGTCGCTGCACGCCCGCGTCTGTGTTCCTGTGCCGCAGCAGCAGCTGATCGCTCGACGCCACGCAGCCCCGCTTCTCCCGCCGGGAGAGAGCGGAGGATCATGGGTACTCCAGGGACAGGGTTCGCTTTACCTTGTTGATAGAACAACAACTCCCTCCGGCTCTCCTCCTACCGCCCTCCTCGTCCGCTCCCTTCCTCCTCCCTCGTTCCTTCGCAGCTCTCCCGCAATGTGATCTGGGAATAAGCAGCCCACCACGGTATATTAACCACGGCACTTTCAGCGCTATCGCAAATGAACAGTTATTGAACAAGCACTTTGGTAGACTGCAATGGCCGGCGGAGTGGGAGAGAGTTTGGGCTGCTGCTCCAGTATCAGACCGTATTACCAAACCTAATTGAATCCACTGGAGACACTAGGACTGGCCAGCCATATTGATCCATTCTGTCCTACTAACGTACCAGTGTATGTGTAAGTAATAAGAGCATTATGCTAGAGTATGGTGGAGCAGCCTATGGAGGCTAGTATGCAAGTTAGGGGTTGGGGACGAAGGACAAGGGGGAAGTCAATTTCAGGTCTGAAATGGCCACCTCACGTCTCTACATTACCTGCACTGGGTGTGATTGATATAACTGGGTTGGCGAATTAATCTGACTCGTCACCTTAAGCCCACAATTTAGATACGCCCCAATCCCCACTGGGACTGAAGACTCCGTTATGAAATTAAGGCAGGAACCTGCAACAGAGGGAAGAAAAAAAGAGAGACGAAAGGGGGAGGATGAGGGAGGTGTGGATAGCAGGCCAATCGGGGGAGGGTGTGCGGTGCTAAATGTGCGCGAGGGGGCTGCAGTAACAATGTTTGATATGACACTGGGGTTCCAAATCATCTTTCCTTTTCCCTCCCCTCGGTCGTTCTCTCTCTCCCGCTTTCTCCTTCTGTGTGCATCCCTCTCCCAGTCTCCCTCCCACTGTTTCTTCCTGCATGGTGTTGCTTTGGGTAATTTAATGTCAGCAGGAGATGCCTCCAAGCTCTCTGGAACACACACACACAGACATACACTACATTTCCCTAAATGCTACAGAGAGAGGCACAAAGACGTCAGCTCAGACCTATAAATATCGTCTTGAAACATTTAAGAAAGTTTGACGGTAAACTTTTCTCTCTAGCTTTAAAGGGTGTAGGTATGGTATGAGGTGCTCCTGATTAGGTTTTTAGGGAGAGAAACAGAAAATGATGCACTGGAAATAATAGCTTTTTTTTATTCCCCTTTATACACCCAAACAAACACACACACACACCCGCCCGTGCACACACACAATCCCACGATCTGATGACTTAATTGTTTTTTCTTTTTATTGCTGTGAAGCAAGAAATAAAGGAAATGTTTCCTAAGTGCATTTCCCCCTCATTCCAATCTTATTTCCTCGGCGTCTGGTTGTCCCTGACAAGGTTAGGACTTCATTAAAACAGAACAAAGGTCAGAAAACACACCCCAACTAAGCTTTGGGTACCTTCCGACTAATGAGTCAGGGTAAAATCAAGCCTGTGTTCATGTATGAGCGACAGCGCGGAAAACATAACACATTTTTGAACCCATGCCAGCTTGTGCTTTCGATACAGCACTTTCTAATTGAGTCCAACTCAGCTGCTCCATGACTGTCCAGTTCAGCAGTGTGTTGCTCCTGTGTCTTATCGATCCACTGACCTATCTTTACATCGTTTCTCCGGAACGGAAGGCCATTTTCTATCACTTTCCACAGCATACATATCAGTCAACTCAGTCACCATACAGAGGGAAACGGGCCAGCTCCGGAGCTGAGGAATGTACTACATTGCTGGAGGAGTTAACAAGACAACCTTTGTCAACTCAGTTCAAGCTTGGGATAAAATGTCACAAATGGGTGGATCGCCTTTTAGTGATGTACATGTCTATTGCAACATATTGTCTGGAACTAACCTGCGCCAGGTTTAGTCACAGCTAACTCCAGTTGCTCTGATTGGAATGACTGATCCACATGTTGAGGGTCAGTTGCTGTAGAGCCCTACTTCTCAGAAAGATATGTCATCATCCTGTGAGGGCTGATGGAGGCCATGGAGCAAAAAAAAAAATGAACCAAATAACATTCATTTAGTGGTTTCTGCATGTGTACTTACCCATGTTTAATAGGATTCTGACATTTAACCTTTTGCTACTTTCCCACACAACCACAGCAGCTCATTCTCAGAAGCGTAAACAGCTGGGGTGTAGTTTGGCTTGTATAACACTTTAATATCAAAAGCCGGTGGTTAAAGAGTACGATGAAACTGTGAGAAATTACATTTTATGTAACCAATGATCGCTCTGCATCACCTAGGCAACCCAGAGGGAAGATTAGTATTTTGGTGGCGTTGTTGGTTGTGTCACTCCTCGGGGTGTGCAGTGTGGGTGCCTTTATTTCATGGGTAAACCTGTCTGCGTGTTTGTGTGTGTGTTTGTGTGGAGGAAGACCAAATTAGACCAAAAAAAAGTGTTGTTTAAAAGATCACAGTGGGGAAGGGTCTTGATTGAATTGGCATAACTTAAGTTAACCTTCCATTTCCGCACCGCAACAGCATTTCTCCAACCTTGCACACCCCATATCCCTCCCACCCTCGTGCCAGTGTAACGACAGTGTGAAGATGTACTTATAGCCGGACACTAAACATAACCTTTTAATCCCATTTTCTAGCAGTCGTTATTGGGCGGGTCAAGGAAGCGGAGTGATATGATACTAAATGACGGCTGAGTTGGTTAGATAATTAGAGGAAGCCGTGATGTTCATGTGTGGTGGTTGATTGTTCTCTCTCTTCCCTCTTTCTCCCCTTTGTCTCTCTGAAAGTGTGGTTGTCTGCTCGGCGTGAGGTCCGTTATCAGAGCTCTCCCAGGGGGACAATGAGAGGAACAAAAGAGATTCACGGACAGAGAGAGGAAAAAAGTCTGCCTAAACTGAACCAGCTGTAGCGCTCTGTTTCATGTATGTTGGTGTAAGTGTGCTGGCACGTCTCCTTAGAGGTTGAATAGAACACTGCCCTCTGATGATTTCTCTATGCCCATTTTTCTCTCGGCTTCTCCATATCATTGACCCTGCAAAGGCAGGGGCGCCGTATGGGGGAAAGGTTAGGATGATTCTAGGGTTGCATGACTGACAGGGGCCCTAAAAAAATTCAACATTAAATTATTAACCTAACCACCTTTCCTATTTTCTTGTTTTTGGCAAAAAGTAAACATCCAGAGAGTCTCCATATTGCGCATTGCGCACCCCCCCTCCACATGAAATGGTTCGGTCCTGTCCCCAAACCCAGTGCGAACGGGTACTTGCCAGGCACTTGCTAGCAGTGAATTGTGAGTGAGGAGTGCTGGTGGAGCATCAATGATGTCTCAGTTCACTTAAGAAAAATCTGGTTTCATAAAATCAAAAGGAACAAAAGATAGAAGAGAGAAAATAAAGGGTGAAAGTATGTTACCCAATGTTTCAGAAAGGAAGTTGGGTGTAGTCCGTGAGTGGTGGAAATTTACCTGTTAGCTTAGTCCATAGTGAAATAGGCTACTTTTGCTCCCCTAATATCTCCCCGTAATATCTTCACAAAAATTATGCGTTTACATTCCTCTTTTAGCCAACATTTAATCAATGCAGGCAAACTTTTAGCAAGTTATTGATTAATCAGTTGTCCCTGCCCTTACCTGGTGCCAGGCCCAACAGATGCAGCTTCAGGCTCAGCAGCCCTGTCTGCCCATCCCCATACCCTTGAACCAGCACACCTCCCTGTCTGCCATCCCCATACCCTTGAACCAGCCCACCTCCCTGTCTGCCATCCCCATACCCTTGAACCAGCCCACCTCCCTGTCTGCCATCCCCATACCCTTGAACCAGCCCACCTCCCTGTCTGCCATCCCCATACCCCTGAACCAGCCCTACTCCCAACTGAAGGAGGTGAGCAGCATTGTGTTGAATGACATGCCAGTTGGCATAATTGCAGAGGGTCCGTGGGATTTTTATTTAAATTATTATGAAAAAAAGAAGAATGATTAAATCCTATTCAGTGATAAGAATTCAAACAACCTGTATTCTATAGATGATAAAGTTAATTTATTTAACTGAAGCGGTTAATGTATATTTCTGTTATATTTATTTTAAGTTCATTAATGTTGAGATTTTTCCAGTCAAGATTTTTACCATTAAAAACATTAAGACTGTAGAAGATGGCCTTTAGCACATTCCTTATAGAAGGTATCAGTGTTGCATCAAGCAGTGAATTCCACTGTATGCATCGCACCGACCCCGCCCCCCCCCCCCCAGGCGCATCTGGGTGGGGCCCGATGTGAGATATTTTCATGGGGCCCAAAATCCCTGGCGGCGCCCCTGAGCACAGTTCAGCTGAGCCAACAGCAAATATTCAAAATAGTATGACAACTAACGTTGACACTGGATCCCAGACCTGCACTCAAATCACAGTTTATGATTGGCTGCACTGAATATGATTGGCTTCACAGCTACCTCGTAGAGCTGAACTCGGAACTGTTACGTCAATATACAAGTTGTACCTAAGTTTGTGAACGACACCGCCATCTGGGTCTCATTTCCAACAACGATGAGACCAAACACAGAGAGAAGGTAAGTGACTTGGCAACACGGTGGCAGGACAACAACCTCTCTCTCAACATCTGCTAGACTAAGGAGATGATCATGGACTTCAGGAAGCGGCGGAGGGGGATCACTCCCCCATACACATCGATGGAGCTGAGGCAGAGAGAGGCTCCAACTTCAAGTTCCTCGGTGTGGTCATCAAAGACGATCACACTTGGTCCAGACAAACAAACTTGGCTGTGAAAACAGCTCAAAAACGGCTATACTTCCTGAGGAGACTTCAGAAGTTTGGCATGTGAGCAAAACCTCTTACCAACTTTTACGAGAGCTCCTGTACTGCCTGGTACGTCAGCGGAGTGCATCATCTCCCGTGCAATGCATCTACCATACACAATGCCTTAGGAAAGCACGGAACATCATAAAAGACTACAGCCAAAAAAGACTACTAGAACATCATAAAGAACGTCATAAAAGACTACTAACCTTCAGGCTATGGTCTGTTCACACTGCTGCCATCTGGTAGATTCTACCGGAGCATCAGGTCACGCACTTTCAGACTCACAAACAGTTTTTACCCCCAGACCATTAGGCTCCTCAAACAGCAACATTGATCTATTGATCACATGAACTACAGTGGCCTGGAAGTGCAAAACACAATCACTAATATGATGACACACTCCCAATACAATACACCTTCCCCAAACCTAAACACTTTACCCCAAAATATGAAACAACATTAAGTTAAAACAGAAATGGCACTGTAGGTACAAGACTGTCGTCGCTGAGTGGATGCACAGCCTGTTATTTAAGGTAAATTGAAAAAAACTGTTTAGTATGTAGCTGTTTAGCTACGGTTTAAGAAAGAAGCAAAGAGAAGATAACAAGAGCGGAACATGTATTGCCGTTACTGTGGCAATAATTTTAACGAATGTACATAGTTTCAGTGGTTGTGCATAGTGTAGTGAGCTTGGCAACACCACTAGTCTTCTGTAGAGATAACATATCCCTGTTTGGAGTAGTGGGTAATGTGCCCGGCTGTAGTTCCGAAGGTGGTGGGTTTGAGATACTGCCTGTCAGAACATAGGCGTTTTTACACATTTTAATGTTGTGAAAAGTTGACGATATATCCAAGAATATCTCATAATTTAGGTTATCTAGCTCAGGCTGGTGATGTTCATGCATTGCTGGTGTGTACAGGGTGAGAGAGTTGATCGTGTTCACAAATAAAAGATTCTCATGGTATTTACCTATTTACAAAAAATGCAGCATTTGATGGCTGATTTATTTTTATTTTAGTATTTATTTTAAATAACTGGACATATAACAGCAAACTGCTGAACAGCAAGCTGCTGAAGATTTACATCTCTGAATATTATCTAATTCAACGTGTTCACGATTAATAGCCGACCCAGTAGGCTGCTGTCACAGTTAAGTCATTCCTTTAGATCTTCGCGCAAAGCCAACCTCTCAGTGTTATACATGGAATACGTTCCATTTGATCTTTCATACACAAAGCTGACCTCTCTAAGTTTTAAATGCAAATACGATGTCTCGATCTAAGGCCGACATCGGCGAGAAGGCGTATGCATGTTATCTGGGGATGACCTCATATTAGTGTCCCTGATAATAATAACTACGAATGGATTCAGCTACATGACTAGTTAAATTGTTTATACTAATTCTTCTTCCTTCTTAAGATTAGATTAGATTCAACTTTACGGTCATTGAACAAGTACAAGATGGCCTACAGTATAACGAAATGCAGTTAGCATCTATCCAGAATTCTTCTTCCTTCTCATAGCAGCAGTAAAATAATTTCCTATGTCCCGTTCACCCTGAATAACAGACTGTGCATCCAATCAGCGACGAGAGTCTTGTACCCACCCTTTCCGCTTTGACTTAATAGTTGTTTCGTATTTTGGGGTAATGCGTTTATGTTTGGGGTAGGTGTATGGTATTGGGAGTGTGCCATCGTATTAGTGGTTGTGTTTTGCGCTATTGGGGGGAGTATTTTCATTGGGGGTGTGTTAATTGAATTAGTGGTTGTGTTTTGCGCTATTTGGGGGAGTTTTTATTGGCGTTTGTAATTGCATTACTGTTTGTGTTTTGCGCTATTGGGGGAAGTATTTTTATTGGGTGTATGTAATTGTTATACTGGCTGTGTTTTGCGCTATTGGGAGGAGTATTTTTATTGAGGGTATGTAATTGTATTACTGGTTGTGTTTTGCGCTATTGGAGGGAGTATTTTTATTGGGGGTATGTAATTGTATTACTGGTTGTGTTTTGCGCTATTGGGGGGAGCATTTTTATTGGGGGTGTGTAATTGTATTACTGGTTGTGTTTTGCGCTATTGGGGGGAGTATTTTTATTGGGGGTATGTAATTGTATTAGTGGTTGTGTTTTGCACTTCCGGGCCACTGTACATAAACACTTCATATGCTCTGGTCGCTTTCTGGCACATTTTAATGTATCCATTTATAGGTACTACAACACCTACATTTATAATATTTAAGATTTTTGTTCATACTGTCCATATTCCCATTTCTACATTATCTGGAATTGCTTCTTTTGACCATTGTTTTGTATATATATATTTTTTTTTACTATTATTACTGTTTTTGCTTTACATATTTATTAATTACTGTGTAGATGCTGCGTGCCATGTCACAAGAATTTCATTGTTCAGAATGATGCATGTTATTCAGTGTGATGCATGTTATTCAAGTGTTATGCACTTGACAATAAAATACTTTGAATATTGACTTTGAAGTTGGGGTTTTGGGGAAATACAAATTTATTATTATTATTGTTATTTGGGGAAAAACAGGCTTTTGTGTCTCAGAACACTGTTACTCAAACCCCGGTCAGCTATTATGGCTTCTTAAATAAAGTTGTTAAAATGTTGTGTGTTATTTAGGCGTGTTTATTATAAACCCTGGGTTTTTGTATCTGTACACATTTTGTGGCCGGTGCAGATATAAAGGGCTTTAATAATTATTATGGGAGTAGCAAATACACTTTTTTATTTAATATCATAGTTGTTATCAATACCCTGCCCAATGTGTGCTAAAATAGCATATAAAAATGCTTAATGGACCATGTGGTGACTACTGTATGTTAAAAGAATTGTGTGTTAGGTTAGTAGATATAGAGGAAAAATGTGTTTGTACTAAAAAAAGTGCTGGCCTATATTTTTCTTATGCAAGTGGTCCCCAGAGGAACAAGGTCATGCTTTGCTGATCTTTGGCACAAAACGTTTGGGAAACTCTGCCTTAGAATGTTAACATAATGTACATAAACAACAGTAATCTCCAAAATTATATAGACAATTACATATTTATTTTCTCTCTGTATTTCAGCACTTCGGATTTTTAGAATTAGTACAATGAATATATGGCCCCTATTTTGGGCTGCTAAAAGTATTTGGACAGTTGGCTTCATAGCTTTTACTTATTGGGCAGGGGTGTTTGTTTTCAGCGATAGTGCAAGCACACAAGATGTTTCAATGTTTGGTCTTGATTCCCGGCTTTGCATTTTAATTTGGAGGTTGTTGCTGGTGTCTAAGGCAGATAAATCAATCAGAGACAAAAAATCTATTGTTTGGTATATTTAGAAGAAACCTTTGCATTGGCAAACAACCTGTTAGATAACAAAAATAACTCTACAGTGAATTATCAAAGACTTCTTACCAAAATGAAGGGGAACAATAACTTTAAGTCTGCGAGTAAAAACACTCTTTAGAAAGTAGGTGTTGATGTGTCAGCCACAATCATCCGCAGAAGACTTCCCCAGCTGAACTGCAGAGGCTGGACAGCAAGGATAAAAAAACAATATTTAGCCACAAAAACAAAATGTATAGGAAACAGTCTGACAGGTTCTGAGAAGGGTCTTGGATCAATGACACAACGATGTAGCAGAGGGTCAGCAAGAGCAAACGTGGAGAGGAAAAGGTACTGACATACCACCAAGTGTGAAATATTGTGGAGGGTTTGGGCATGTATGGCTGCCATTGAAACTGGCTCACTTGTCTTCATTGATGACATAGCAGCAGGATGAGTTCTGAAATGTACAGCACGATGTCTGCTCAGGTACAACTTAATGCATTTTAACTAATTTGGTGGCACTTTATTGTGTAGCAGTACAATGACCCCAAACATTTTGCCATAGCTAGCAAGTTGTTTTGGAAAGCAAAAATGTGAATTTGTTGGTTATCCAATCTGAATCCAATTGAACATGCCTTTCACATGCTGAAGAAAAGACTGAGGGCAAAATGACCCTGAAACCAGTAGGAACTGAAGATTGCTGGCAGAGCATCACCAGGGATGATATCTAGTGTCTGGTGATGACTATGAATCGCAGACTTCAGGCAAAAACTAAATGCAAAAGACATGCAACCAAGTACTAAACATGACATTACTTTTTTGAACGTAATTTTAATCTGTCCAAATAATTTTGACCTCATAAAATGGGGGTACTATGCACAACAAGTGCTATAATTTATGGATGACAATACCCACTAATTACAGTGAGCATTTAATCAACATCTTAAACAGGATTGTGCTAGTTGTTGGTTAGTTAGCTGGTAAATTGTTGCCATATTACCATAAACATGAGATCAGTCAAAACACAGAAAGAACACGTGGTAAGGAGAAACAAGCCACATACAGTCCCCGCCTGGCACAGTAACCTTGGCCTTTTTCTTCCCCCTGCATCTTTTTCATGGTCTCCCTTATATATCGTGCGATTATCCATAAACATTGGGTTTTGGCCGTATAAAATGTAAGTAATTCCGACTGTATATGGTTACTGCTAGTATTTATGAATGGATTAGAACAGAAAAAAAACATGAAAGTTAATTGTAGGCATGAAAGGGGCATTTTGCTCAAGAATGTATCCTAAAATGCAGTATTCATATTGGTCAAAAGAAGTCACAACTGTTTTACACTAGTGATCACCTCAATAACGAGGGCAAGCAAAATACCTCAGTCATTTCCTGGTTCCACAGAGCTCAATTTTTTTTCTTTTGAATAGGGAATCATTGTGCCATCTGAATATTTTTTTGTCATTGTTTTTTTCACACAAAACATATAATTTGTACAGCTTTTGTAAGCTGGTCAACCAGAAGCGAAGGTAAGACTTGGACTAGAGGAGAGGTGGTTTGAGTATGCTGTTGCTGTAATTCAGCTAAATCCCGAAAGTTTACGTTACTCCCTCAAACTCTGACAAATTAAGATTATGAAAATGTTTTAGGGTCGCGTTCAAGCAAAACATGCAGTTCTTGGACTGCTTTAGTTATGTTTATTTGCCATCCCTGTCTAATAAACCCTATAGCTAGCCACAAGCCAAGTTTACAATATTAGGATTCAACATTGTTCCTAGCGGCTGGTATTGGAGGCATATCCAGACTTCCTGGGGACCTGGCCCAAACACTGAACATTGAATTGGATCTGATGTTACCTCCCTGTTCTTTCAGCCCTTCCTCTCCCTCTTTTGCCTTTTCTCTTCACAGGGGAACTGGAGCGCTTGTCCATCACACCATACTGTAATATTAGCTCAGCAAGTTTCTCTCGCTAACACACACACATACTCTCTCTTTGTTTGTTTCTCTCTCAAACTTAAGTGAAGAGGCAAGTTATTTGCTCCAGCCATTTGATTAGTGAGTCTGTCAGTAGCCTGCTGTATGATAAGAAGACAATACTGAGCATGTCTTCCTCATATCTATCTCGACTGTACCCCAGTTGCCTTGGCAACTGTTTCTAAGCATGGGGTACTCCCCCCCCCCTTCTCCTTCCCCTTACCCCTTCTCTAATTAGAGAAGAGTAATTTATGACGAGGATTTGTCAGGAGGTTTCGGACTCTTTTGTAGTGTGCCAGTGGTTGGTGTTGGCTGCAATTGTTCGAGCAATGAAAATTCCCATATTTACACTGTCTTCTATTAGAATAAATGAAATCAAGCATCAGCAGTTTGACAGGGATAGGGATAGGAGCACCCTCACACCTACACAAATTATCACACAGACACACACAATCATGCAAGCACTCATGCTCACACACACACACACACACACAAATGGTTTCACAACTGCTCAAACAGACAATTGCACTAAGACACTTGCACAGACACACACACAGACAAACACAAACTTAATCTCTCCCTCCTTGCCATACTTCTCCCTCCCTCTTTCTCACACATCACACACCCAGAGAAACTTCCAATTGGGCTGATGTAGTGTCTCCTAGTTTCCATGGTAACTGCCACACAGTGGAGCTGAAATCAGGGCAACATTCCAAAAGAGAACAGTGCCACCCCATGTCCAAACCTGAGTCACACAGACGCCTGCGAGCACGCCCGCGCACAGGTCACGTCACCAGCTGTAAATGTCAGCTAGAAGAGGAGGACCGTGCTTTAAAATCACCTGTGCAACTTCAGCTACCGACTAACTTCCGAACACACAACTAACTTTCCGTACTCTTACTTTTTCCCCTGGCCACCCCGTTCAGATAACCCATAACAGCTAGACTAATGCTTACAGTTAGCATTTTAGGGACTTCGGAACAGTACAGCCACATCGAATAAGGCTTTTTGAATCTTGCAAAGCTCATTTTGTGGATTTTATATTTTCTGTCCAATTGACCAGAATGGGACAAATTCAATTGTGTTTACAAGGAAAACCATTTCCACTTGATCCAGGTAAGGCTTAGTAAACTTGTGCTGTCCTGATACACTATATACAGACGACAGCTTGAAATAACATGCCTAAAATCCTCAGACGACCCTGTTATTCTTGACTAAATGATTCCTGCTATTCAAGTTTAAACTCTGGTGCAAAGAGAATGGCCTGGATATGAAGGCACCAAAACCAAACACACAATCATAGACATAATCAAGCAACCACACTGGCCAATCATTCAAAGGCCAAATCAATTTGAAAAAGTTATCTACTAGATAGAAATAGAATGACTAGAAAAGGCATTGACTTGAACGGGGACTCGGTTCCTATTCATTTCATTTCTATATTATTATATTTTTACTATCTGCTAGGTGTAATCCAAGTGATGAAGAAGGAAGCCCAGAGCACAGAGCAGGTGGATAACAGTATGTGATAATATGCTGAACTTTGGAGCCAGCAGTGGGAAAAGTGTTATCAAAATGTCAATCTAGACTGTACAAATTGTGGAGGGCTGCCGTTGTGGAGAAAGGCTTCTGTGGCGTCGCTCCTGGCTAGATTACCCCCTCATTGTGGCAGGGAGAAGAGGTGCTCGATCTCTCCCCTATACGGGAACTGGTTCAGAGCTACTTCCGAGCCCCCGCGCACAGGTGGAGCCGCTCCTTAAATGAGAGAGGGCAAGAGGGCAATCAGTAGACCCAGCTGGCCCAATTGTCAATTCTCACGCTGCTTATTACCACCCTGGAGAGGGAACTATTGGGTTGAACAGACAGGCCAGCAATGGTACTCTTACACAGTCCTGACAGATTCTTTATTGGGTCTCTCTTAAATGTTAGTGAAGTTGCCTGGTTTGCCTCCTTCACATGTTGAAGTCAGAATACCCTTGAGATTTGTAAAGCGGAGAGCCGTAAGAATGTGAAGAGAAAGGAACATTTATCTTCGAAGCATTTAGTTTCGGTCGTGCGTTTATTTGACTGTTTATATCTTTATTATGTCTTTATCATCATGCTCTCTGACACGCAACTGAAGTTCATTTGGTAAAACTCAATTCAACTTCAAACTTTTGTTGATACGAATCAGGACTACTGAGATCGGTCCCCTGCTCGACCCTGTTACACAGAAACAAACACGCAGCCTCCTCCGTGTGAGAGTTGAAAATTGCGGGCAGGAAGGTCATCTTAATAGTTCGCCTGGAGGCCATTTGTCAACTCCACCTGTGTACACGTGATGGGTCTGTACTGGCACTGCTGCTTCTGTCATGATGCCCTTGCACAGCTCCCATACGTTACTTTCAATCTGCATTATGGTGTGATGGTGTGTATTTGTGTGAGGAGTTGGTGTGTGCTCCGAAAACACCAGCAACAAACACATACACGCACACAGAAACACACACACACACGCTGGTGTCTGCTGTAGCGAGGAGTGCTAATAGAAGTGGACATGAGAAAAGAAAAAGCTGTCATCCTTAAGTGAGACAAATGAAGCTAGTCGTGAACAAGGGATAAGCATTCAGCCTCAATGTCACTGTTTCACTGAGAGAAGAAGGACAGATGCATGCTTATACGTAGAATGTAACCTGGTCCCACCTTCCAAACATCATAGCCTTACTTCGGTCTTGGATGAACGATATATCTCTGGTTTGAATGTCTACCCGGGAGTCAATTGCGCGCATGCAATTTTGGGGCCCAAATAATGTCGAAATTTGCATTTCTCAATTTGAAAATCGACGTGGGGTTTTGCATCTGGCAGTTCATTTATTATGTAACTTCCAGTGGCCAGATATCTCTGTTTTACCCTGGGTAGGTAGGTAGGGTACCTGGCTGACTGATGCCCCCACTCCAGTATTTGAAAACCTAATTTTCAGATTTTTTTTGCTGCAAAGCTCAGTTAGAAATTGTAGACAAATTGGTTACTGCTCCTTATTTGTTTTTGTTTTAAAGCATTAAACGTTATGGTATTATGGTGGGTTGATCCCATTAACTGCTTATGTACAAACTAATGTTTAAAGCTGATTCTGATTAATTGATTCTGTTTACAGTTTAAAGCGGCTGTTTGTGACTTATGTTTGCCCCAAATCGGCCTTTAAGCCATGCATTACTGAGATTACAGTTTATCATGGTTCAAAAGGCCTGCTATTAAGCTTTCAGTCACAAAGTATTGTTAAAGTGCATCAATTACTTAACGACATTCGCTTCACTGTACATTGGGGTGCAGAAAAACGTGTCCAACATTCTGGGGTGGACAAGGCATAGTGTCATTGTATATGTAACTCTTCATAATTTGATTCTGCAGAATGCTTTTGATGCTATGCTTGCCCTACACTTCTGACCGTGAAGAAAAGACACTGAGCCTCATTTATCAACATTGCATAGAAACAGCACCACATTTGTACTTAGGAATGGAATTTAGAAAGTGTGCACACTGTTAGGAGATCATAAATGATAAATAATACTTAGTTTTTCGCCACAGTGCTCGTGAATGACCATAGCAATTTGCATTTCAACACACCCCTAATTTATTATACATGGTCATGATCATCCATTGACCATAGGAAACAATACAATGCCGTGGCATGAAATAGAAGGTGCTATAGTATAACATGCTGAGTGCATGACAAAATTATTTGTGAACAATCCATTCAGATGACCAGTAAAAACTTTGCTAACGAGACATAATTTACGACAACCAAACTGCCGAAGGAACATCCTGCCTTCCGCTTATCGCTTTGCCACCACATTTAGAAGCATATTTCAGGAGTCACATTATCTGCAATTTATGTCAACTGAGTCTGTTTACATACTAATCTTGGTGCTTTTACGTTGTGGGTGCCATTTTTCCTCTGGTTATTTTTAGGAATCTAAAATGTTTGAAACTGTTTTTGTCAGGCATTTATTGGCTAGCTGATTCTGGGTGAAATGCCAGACTGATAAGGTTCTACTGAAAAGTGCTTGTTGCACTAATCTTAGTGGGTATGACATCTCTAGTCTTCATCTCAGAAGTAGTTTCCTTACTTCACCACTTGGCACTGTCCGTACACATGGTCCTGGCTTTGCATAAATTTACGAACATTCTCAAGCAAATGTTCACATTGAGAAACACCATACAATGCATAGAAATGATCTCATGCATGTTTTACGCACATATTTGTGTATACACGTTTGATAAATGAGGCACCTGAATCACACATTTATTTAGACAACACAATCCATTTACTGAGTAACCCCAAAATGGCCATTAGCATTAGTGAACATTACCCTTCCACCTATCCCATCCTAAGCTCTATAATTGGTCTATGTGTAGAGATTGGATATAAATGGGTCGTTCACCGACACAATAGCTAATGTGTTTGACCCAGTTGGTCAATAGCCATATGTTAGCTGATGTCAGGATAAGACACTAATTAGTGTTGAATGCTCTCTGAATGCCTGATCTATAACTATGGGAAAGAAAGAGAAAGGAGATGGAAAAATAATGCATCGCAGTCAAGTGAGCAATGAACTAAAATAGGAGTGACTCAGCCCAGAGAAGAGGAAAGGAACCTCCCAAAAACAAGGTAAAGAACGAGGCCGCACGCCATTGAATAGGCCACAATAAACAAGTTTGAGGCATAATCATGTCCTCTGTGGTTAAACACAAAGGGCTAGGCCGGGATGGAGGATATATAATCAAAATAGAATTGCGTTTAGAATCTCCCTTTCACTATCTCTGCCCTTTTCTCTCTTTTCCCCCAACTCATTTCGTATCGCTCCCTCCCTCTTCCCGCTTCACCACTCCAGCCCCCCCCCCCCGTGTGTCGGAACTGAATGTGGTAACATCTTCTGCTACATTAGATAGAGAACGATTCAAGGCTGTTTGCTCGTGTCGAATGGTAATACTATTCATAGACAGCTTTAAATAAGCTAGTCATCCAGAGGAGAGGGGTGGGAGGGACTGGGAAAGGGGGGATGTTTTCGGGGGAGATGGACGGGTTTTCCAGCTAATGAGAGCCACAGCAAAGCTGAAACCCTTTGGATGTGTGTGTGCGGGGTGGAGGAGTTGTAGGTGTGTGTATGGGTGATGGCGTTTGTGAGTTGGTAGAGTGAAGGGAAAAGGAAAGATGCTTGTCGTTTAGATGTGCGCGTGTGTGTGTGTTTGCGCGCAGGTGCCTGTGTGTGTTAATATGTTCCATGTGTAATATCACTTCCTGTGAGGGAGAGAGTATTTTTCACACTGTGTGTGTTTGAGGCTGTGTGTGCTCTCTGTGTGTTGTATGCTGGAGGCAAGTGTTTATTAGCTAGCTCAGGCACCCACTCGCTTTTAAAAATAACTGCCTCTTCCCTCACACTGTCAGCTGCAATGAGAAAATAAGGAGTTCCATTGTGCAGTAAGCAGCTAAATAAAACAATATGGATCTGCATCAGGGGTGGGTTGGCAGAAGGGACATATTCCCTACAACTGCTAAATAACAGTTTGCACACAAACATGCACTAAAATTACAGTTTTAATTACTATTACTAATCAGTGACATGACTTACTCATTCAAGTACAAGGGAGGAGCAAACAATCTGCAAAATACTAGGCCCTCTGTGGAATGACTTTGACCCCGGTGACATCCAGTTTTCAGTCTATCCAAGGGTCTCGTATTCTGCCCTGAGACTGGAAAGTTTGGGGTTTGATCCATGGTCAAGTCCATGGCAACGACAGACAATAAATGAATTGGATGCAATTTGCCTCTTAAGAATCAGAATTGAGATGTGCAGCAGTATAAGGCTCTTTTTGTGGTGCCAAGCTGTCTGCCACAGTCTAGGTTTGAGCTTTGACTGCGCCTCCAGCTGATGTGTGGCTGGCAGCTCCTTGGGGCGATGGATTTTGGCTAAGGGGGTGGTCTGGGGGGTGGTGTCCTCAGCAGGGATTTCCTTCACTCAACAAGGAACAATTGGACATTGCAAAATCTATGAGGGTTTCTGAGACTCAAGCATCCTGCTCATAGGGTTTAGTTCTAGAGAAGTAACTCAAGTTATGATAATGCATTTCATTTGATTATAAATTATGAAATATAGAATCATAGATTTATAAATTATGAAATATAGAAATATAGAATATATGATATGTATTTATATTCCCATGTATGTATTGAGGGAAACACAAGGAAAATGTTAACCATGGTGTTCACAAACTCTGTTAGAGATGATTATTATCCCAAAATGTCTATAAGACTGATTATACTCTCATTCATGTGCACTTAGTTACTTATTCCGAGTTAATTCCAGAATCATCTGAGACAATTGTGGTGCCTGTCAACTAACTTGTTTTCTTGGATTAACAATTAAAACGTAATTTACTCATTAAATTGGACAATACTACTTCTTTAATGTGAGTCTCAGAACTGCCCACCATGAATGAATCTATGAACCGTCTGTTCACTCAAACTTTGATTCGATAAACAGATATGAATTAATCTATGCAGTCAATTCAATTTAGACAATTCATCTTTTAACTATGAATGAACTTCGATCAAATTCTTTAGGCAAAACGGAACCTCAACTCACAGTTAGATTTCCATGAATTTAATTTCCAAGACTGGTTATACATTTTCATTTTCAGACAGAAAGAGATGTGAGTTTTTTGGGGGGGTGGGGGTGCAGTGCTTGTTTAGTTAAATTAAATATAAAAAGTGTGGCCTGGACTAAGTTCTGATTGGATGAAAGTCAAAGCTCCCAATGAAGAGTCCCTCTCCTTAGGATTTTGTTCTTTTAGTGATGGATAAATCATTTCCAAAACCAGGAAAGTTGGACCATTGTTTATTTTATACTATTCCCTACATATTGATACAGAACATATGTTCTCGTTGAAAGAGATAAGTTATTTGCAACAGAGGACATGTACTGTAATTCAGCATGTCTACAGCACACAATGAGCGTAGCATGCAACAGGAGTTCTTTTTTCCAGCCTAGATATACAGCTCCTGTCACGGTGTAGGTGGTGTGCGGGAGAGGAACCAGGCGCAGGCATTCTCACGTTCGGCGGTTTTTTTAATAACAAACCAAAAAACCAAACAACGAACGGATAACGATAATGCTAAACTGAATGAAATCAAAATGCGCACCAGCGACTTATAACAAAACATTCAAACAGTACAGCACAGCACAGCAAACACTCACCAAAAAACACGAAGACAAGCAACAATGATCCACAAATGCAGGGAGCAGAGGGGAAACATTTAAACACTTACAAAACGATGTGATGGGGACCTGGTGTGCACGATTGGAGACATGTGACAGAGACAAGTCCGGGATGCGTTTGTGAGTGATGGGAACTGCAGGTGCACGGAACGGTGGCGCTGCTGCTCACCGTACCGTGACAGTACCCCCTCCCAAAGGCCCGGCCACCGGACGGGCCAACACGAACCCAGGCCCAAGGGAGGGGGAGCGGGGCAGCGCCGAACCCCCACCGGCACAAACCCACCGAGGGGGCGGAACAGCCGTGACTAACCAGGGCGGCGGAGCCGTCGGGACAGGCCGGGGAGGCGGAGCTGGTGGAAGGTCAGGAGCCGGGAGAACCAGCGGAGGTTCAGGAGCCGGGAGAGCCGACGAAGGATCAGGAGCCGGGAGAGCCGGCGGAGGGTCAGGAGCCGGCCGAGGGCCAGGAGCCGGGAGATCCGGCGGAGGGCCAGGAGCCGGGAGAGCCGGCGGAGGGCCAGAAGAGGGCGCTGTGGCGGCCGGAACAGGAGAGGGCGCCGGAGCGGCCTGGACAGGAGAGGGCGCCCCCTGCGGCCCGGACTGGAGAGGGTGCCGCGGGACGAGGCGGCAGCTCCAGGGCAGGAGAGGGCGCC
>JACXGI010013908.1:0-20104 GCA_016801175.1 Esox masquinongy | reverse complement strand
TGTGTGTGTGTGTGTGTGTGTGTGTGTGTGTGTGTGTGTGTGTGTGTGTGTGAGAGAGACTAACCATGACATTTGTGGGTGTGATTGACCATGTCCTGTAGATATTCCATTTTTGAAACATAAAGAAAGGGAAGTTGGACCGTTGTCACCAAATTCCCCTCAGAGGATAACATCTTCTATAAACAGGCATGTTCAGGCATAATAACTGTTGAACAGTTGGGCATGTGTGATGTGACTTTGGAGTTTAAATGTTTCTTTTATCCATTGATGGGTTTCCCTGGGCACCTGGACCACACTGAACTTCTCGCTGTTTGAACATTCATCCCCCTCTGAACAATAATAATGAACATCTCCAAAGTACTTCTCCCAACAGTTCCTTACAAGGCTCCCTATAGGGTAATAATTCGAGAGAGACTGGAGAGCTTTCCTGACACCTCTGTTTCCCCACATGGCACCCATCAAACACATCCACACACACACACACACACACGCCTCTGTAGTTACCCCACATGGCATCCACATTTCAGTCATCCCACATCACGTGTAGTCAGGCCATTACAATCAAAGCCCTCTGCAATTTCTAACAGCTTCCTCTCTTTGTTCTTGGCCCCGGCAGTTTCAGACAGACAGGATATGAAGCACTCAGAATGCAGGTGTAGAGCATAAAGCACTTTAGCGGTCTAACAGCAATAAACCTGTTACCCAGCTAATGTCGAATCAAGTTAAAAGGTAAAATGCTAAGACTTTAGTGGTTTAACATGCTAAAAGCTAAAACCTGTTGGCCTGCTAAAGCCTGTTGGTTGGATATGAGTTGAAGTTAATGGCACCCTTCAGCAGCCACAGCCCAAGGCTAGAAACATTTGGCCACTGTCCCAAACACTTAGCTTTGATTAATGATCTGAAAGGATGGAAGGCTGTGTGTGTGTGTGTGTGTGTGTGTGTGTGTGAGTGTGTGTGTGTTGTGTATATGTGTATGTTTAGCTTCTGTGGAATCCCAGCTGTGTACCTTTATTGGTCACTTTGGAGCTGGCAGGGGGAAGGTTGAGGTCAACCCTCAGGGTCCTTGAACTTAACTTCCCTCTGTTCAGCTTGAACAACTTCATTCGTAGTTCTAAACAGATAGTCAAGTAACATTAATAACTGCATCACTAGATTGGATTGCTGGAACCTATTTTGGCTTGAGTGTTGGAGAGAGCTAGAGGCTGTCTACACATTGAGTGAAGGAGCAGTCTCAGATCTATCACAGATAGACCATCTATCACAGATGGTAGATGACGATGAATAACACTAAACACATTCTGAGCAGATAGAGAACTTCGCCCAAAACATTCCCTGCAGATTGTTGTGGCTGTTTATCGCTACAATATGTATTTTTTTCGCTCTCTTTCTGTCTCTCTTCTGCTCTCTCTGGCTCTTTTTCACTTTCTCTTCGCACTGTTTTTCGCTATCTGTCTATCTCTCTCTCTCTATCTCTCTTTCGGTCTTCCCCTTCTCTGTGGTAGCCTATCTTTCAATTCAAGTTAATTTTACTCAATTAATTAATCATGTGATTGTAGTTTATCAGAATAATTCCTCCCCGTTCAGAAAAACTGCCGTTGTCAGAAATCACTTAGGGAGGCTTATGTATTGGATAGATTCCCTTAATACAGTACACTTGTTTAGACCCGGGTCCTATTCCCTTTATATAGTACACATCTTTTGACCAAGGTCCTCTTCCCTTTATATAGTACACGTCTTTAGACCAGGGTCCTCTTATCTATATAAAGTACACTACTTTAGACTAGGGTCCTATTCCCTATATATAGTACACTTCTTTAGACCAGGGTCATATTCCCTTTATATAGTACAGTACTTTAGACCAGGGTCCTATTCCCTTTATATAGTACAGTACTTTAGACCAGGGTCCTATTCCCTATATATAGTACAGTACTTTAGACCAGGGTCCTATTCCCTATATATAGTACAGTACTTTAGACCAGTCCTATTCCCTGTAAAGTTCTCTTCATGCGAGGGCGTTTGTTTTTCTGGTCAAATGTATTGCTGTTGGTAGGGAGCAGTGTTCCCATGGAGACATGGCCAACACTCGCTACCTTAAGTTGGAATCTTCTGACGTTGTGATGTCATATCTGTCGAGATGTTTCATTTCAATTTTACAGAGAGACAGGCATAGGAACACACGCACACACACACACACACACACACACACACACACACACACACACACACACACACAAACACACAAATAATGTACCATTAAACAGTTGGTGTCCTCTTTCGGTTCTGGGGTCGGATCCGTTCTAGACCAGAGGGATGGTTATCGCGTTGTGTCTGTGACAGTTGCCTCCAAAATTCTTTGAGACACATTTGACTTCTAATAACCTGAGGGATATGACTCAGATGTGTGGATTTGACTTGAAGACAAACTGTTGCTGGTATTGCAGTCTGTCATTACACAGCTGATGTTCTCAGTGTCAACATGGACACAACACTATTTAGACATCCGCAGATGGAGTTGATTGGTGACATTATAAATATAAACTATTTAATTTAGGATAAAGCTTACTTTCCTGAAACAATTTCTCATTTTGTGTTGCCAGTCATTCAACAGATGTTGCATAGTTGTAATGAACAGTTACATTAGCGTATAGGTTAGTGGTAGTTTAATCAACTGCAACATTCACATTAAGGTTGTATAAAGTTTTCAACACATCACAGGTCATTGACATGGCTACATTATACTGTAAAACTTCTCATACTTGCATTGATGGAAAACAATATAAGTATGCATTTTTTTCCCTCTCTTTATCAACTCTCTCCCTCTCTCTTTTTCTTTTTCTATCCCTTCATTTTTCTCTCCCTGCCTGCCTTCCCTTTCCACACTCACTCTGTCAACTCTAATGTGAATCCAGCTCAGAGATGTCTGTGTTTGTTATTCTCTTACCAGAGGCTTTCATGTCTCTCCATGGCAACCCTGTGCATCTGCGTGTTTGTGTGTGTGTGTGTTAGTGTGTGTATGTGGTGTAATAATTACCTCCTAATATATAGCCCAATATGAAGCAGTCAGAAATAGTGCCTGTATGATTAGAGGCCTGGGATCAGCCTATGGTGGCCCTGTGATGTGGAGGGCACTAAGAACACTAAGCACTACAGCAGATTTGGAGCTGCTTTCTCTTTTTCGCACACAAACACACACACACACACACACACACACACACATACACACACACATGCTCGCACGCATGCTGATCCACACACATGCACACAAACTCACACACGTTTTCAGGGCTACCTGTGTTCTCTAGTCTGATGCTATAGCCCTGGAAAATAGGAACTAGGAGAGAGGAGGGAGAGGAGTACGTGTCTAAAATATTGTTTTCTCCTGGCATCATATTCCCCTTTAATCCCCTTATAACCCCCATTCCCCTTTAAACCCTTTTTAACCCCCTAAACCCCTTTAATCTCCTTCTAACCCCCTAAACCCCTTTAATCTCCTTCTAACCCCCTAAACCCCTTTAATCTCCTTCGAACCTCCTATTCCCCTATAATCTCATTCTAACCTCCTAAACCCCTTTAATCTTATTCTAACCTCCTAAACCCCTTTAATCCCCTTCTAACCTCCCTAAACCCCTTTAATCCCCTTCTAAACCCTATACCATTTCATCTCCCCTAACACCCTTTAGTACTTTAATCTCCACCTGATCTCTACACCTCTACATTTTTTCCTGTTTTTTATACGTTTTTAGTCCCCTCCTAAACCTCTATAGCCATGTAATCTTCCCTAACCCTTATACATATTTCATCTCTACTAACTCCCTAAACCCATTTAATCTTCCCTTACCCCTAAACCCTTTAATCTTCCCTGACCCCCAAACTCCTGTAATCTTCCCTGGCCCCTAAAACTGTTTAATCTTCCCTGGCCCCCTAAACCTGTTTAATCTTCTCTTACCCTAAACCCTTTTAATCTTCCCTGTCCCCCTAAACCTCTTTAATCTTCCCTGGCCCCCTAAACCACTTTAATCTTCCCTGGCCCCCTAAACCACTTTAATCTTCCCTGGCCCCCTAAACACCTTTAATCTTCCCTGTCCCTCTAAACCCCTTTAATCTTCCCTGGCCCCCTAAACCCCTTTAATCTTCCTTGATATCTTCTGATATCCTGTAGGTACTTCATAGTGTAAAATGATATCATGAAGGTGCAGGTCCTTATTCCTTAACATGTTCTGATGTCTTGTCAAAGTAAAACAGAAACATCTATGTATCTGGTCTGTCATCATAACAGTCCTCATGACAGTCCTGATTCTCCCCATTAATCTGGTCTCTGTTGATATGTTCCCAGATCAATCATCTTCATAAAACAGGATGTCCCGTTACGGTTGGTCTGGAGGATTGATAGGTAACACTTCATCATTGCTACTGTGCCAATTCTGGGCCTACTGCCTTGTCATCTGGTACATCTGTATCTGTGTGTGTGTGTGTGTGTGTGTGTGTTTGGACATGGCTCTGCTGCCCTGTCATCTGGTGGGCTCTGTGTGGATGTGGCTTCTGCTCGGTTGTCTGTCCGGCTCTGGTGGCTGGAAAACGTTTTATTGGATAAATATACAGTAGCTCTTCTGTTGGATGTGCCCAACGTGTAGGAAATGTGGCCAGAGGTTCTTGTGGACATAGTGGAAGGAACATTGCAGGAAGATGGTTCTTTTATGGATTCACAGATCTGGTTTTATGTAATTCTTTGATCTGGTTTTAAAATCAATTTGATCTGATCTGTTTTGTTTATTTCAGAGAGAAAGAGATGAATATAAAGATGGAGAAAGAGAGAAAGAGATACATAGATCAAGGTTGAGAGTCAACAAATGCTTATGAAGCTTTTGAAATTCAGAAGGATAAAACAACTCTGTTAACACTGTGAAAAAAGAGTAGCCACCTGGAAAGGGATCTATTATATTGTTTTCCTTTTTCTTCTATAACCTTGTATTTCATTCCATTCTATGTCATTTCATTCCCATCAATTCTGTTGTATTCTATGCCTTTTTATTCCAGTCTGTTCTGTTGCAATCACATCCCACTCCATCCACATTCTAATCCCTTGTATTCTAGTCTACTATATCCCAGTGATGAGGTTAGTTCGTGTGTATTGTAGATACTAGACTGGTCAGTGAGTGTCTGAGAGGCCCTCAGGGAACAGAGGTGTTTTGTAGGAGACATGCAAGCCAGTGATCTTGTAGACTCGCACAGAAGCAAGTGCGATTACATATACACACACACACATACACACACAACAGGAACAGGTGAGTGGGGGAGGGTACCTGCTAAATTACTACCACTGCACTGGAGATCTAATGTCAGAGACAGGTAACTGGAGATTTAATGTCAGAGACAGGTAACTGGAGCTCTAATATCAGAGACTGGTAACTGGAGCTCTAATATCAGAGACTGCTAACTGGAGATCTAATGTCAGAGACAGGTAACTGGAGCTCTAATATCAGAGACAGATAACTGGAGCTCTAATATCAGAGACTGGTAACTGGAGATCTAATGTCAGAGACAGGTAACTGGAGCTCTAATATCAGAGACAGGTAACTGGAGCTCTAATATCAGAGACTGGTAACGGGAGATCTAATGTCAGAGACAGGTAACTCAAGCTCTAATGTGAGCATAGATAACAACATGAAGCCTGTAGACTCTAACAATAAATATGTCCCAAATGGCACCCTGTTCCCTTGCTAGAGCATTACTATTAACCAGACCAATGGTCCCTATTCTCTTGATACTGCACCATTTTTTTATTTTCATGTATGTATAAAATCAACTAAATATCTATGTGCACTACTCTATATAGCAAATAGGTCACCACTGGGACAAATCAAATGTGTTTCCATATATTTCCTCAGGGTTTTCAGTCCCTTTCTAGGGGGATAGGCTGGTCCATGTTTAGCCTGCTGGTCTTGTCTAATGTGGGGTTTTTATTGCACAAAATTATTATTACTTTAATGAAAAATGGGTCTTCAAAGAAGAATGCGGGCCAAAGCAGCCAGGGAGGGTTTCTTTTTCCAGTTCTGACCCAGTTTGGCAAGCATCCATTATTGGACAACTGCAATGCTGTCAGGACAGGTTCTGTAGCTGGTAAGTCCATTGTCCAACTTGCCACTTTTAGTATTAGCAACATCAGCAGAAAAGTTGCTAAAATCATGTTGCTTGACAAATTGTCATTACTTGATAATACAAAGTACAAATCCATTGAGCCTAATTTCTTATTAATAGGTTAATCAGTGTGGTTGGCCCTCAAGTTAGAAGAATTACATGTGATCAAGTAGATCAAATGTGTCAACAGTGCAGATATCTTAATGAGGAGCAGGTCTTTATTTAGGTGTAGCCTACATTCGTGTACAGTTGTGCTCAAAAGTTTGCATACCCTTGGAGAATTGGTAATATACAATATTTCAAAAAAGTGAGTACACCCCTCACATTTTTGTAAATATTTGATTATATCTGTTCATGTGACAACACTGAAGAAATGACACTTTGCTACAATGTAAAGTAGTGAGTGTAGAGCTTGTACAACAGTATAAATTTACTGTCCCCTCGAAATAACACAACACACAGCCATTAATGTCTAAACCGCTGGCAACAAAAGTGAGTACACCCCTAAGTGAAAATGTCCAAATTGGGCCCAATTAGCCATTTTCCCTCCCCGGTGTCATGTGACTCATTTCTTCAGTGTTGTCACATGAAAAGACATAATCAAATATTTACAAAAATGTGAGGGGTGTACTCACTTTTGTGAGATACTGTATGTACCATTTGTAAAGAAAACATGAGTGAACAGGCAAAACACGTCTTTTATTTCTCAAACGTAGCGCTTATGATTGTGACCATAAAGCTCTATTTTGGTCGTGTCACTCCAAATTACAGTGTGCCAGAAGCTGTGAGACGTGTCAAGGTGTTGTCAGGCATGTTGTAACCGGCTTTTTTGTGGCATTGGTGCAGTAAAGGCTTCTTTCTGGCAACTTGACCATGCAGCTCATTTTTGTTTAAGTATTGTCGTATTGTGCTCCTTGAAACAACCACACTGTCTTTTTCTAGAGCAGCGTGTATTTCTCCTGAGGTTACTTGTGGGGTTTTTTTTGGAACCTGAACAATTCTTCTGGCAGTTTTGGCTGAAATCTTTCTTGGTCTACCTGACCATGGCTTGGTATCAAGAGATCCCCGAAATTCCCACTTCTTAATAAGTGATTTAACAGTACTACCTGACATTTGCAAGGCTTTGGATATCTTTTTATATCCTTTTCCATCTTTATAAAGTTCCATTACCTTGTTACACAGGTCTTTTGACAGTTCTTTTCTGCTCCCCATGGCTCAGTATTTAGCCTGCTCAGTACATCCACGTGAGAGCTAACAAACTCATTAACTATTTATACACAGACACAAATTGCAATTTAAAAAGCCACAGGTGTGAGAAATTCACCTTTAATTGCCATTTTCACCTGTGTGTGTCACCTTGTGTGTCTGTAACAAGGCCAAACATTCAAGAGTATGTAAACTTTTGATCAGGGCCATTTCTGTTATCATTATGATTTAAAAAGGAGCCAAACAACTATGTGATAATAAATGTCTTCTTATGGTCACAATCCTTGAATAAAAGATGATCAGTCATATTTTCAAAATCAATGCCAAATTTTCACAATTTCTGCCAGGGTATGCAAACCTATGAGCAACCATGAGAACTGTAAACCACTCCTTATAGTCGACATATCAATGTTTTGGTCTGTTAGGTTGAAGACACTGCTCCTCAGAACAATAGGTCTTAAACAATTTGTTTTGAGCTCTGGTATTCTTTATTTCCATGATATTGTCTATCTCTCTGTCTCTCTCCTTGATTAAATCAATTTTGTTTAATATTTTCCTTTTTCTTTTCCCTTTTGTTCGTCTCCTCTTCATCTCTTCCCTCTAATCTCTAAGTTAAAACTGTAAGGGCTTTACTGCCATTGCAATTTTTTTATAGTGGAAACTAAAAGACATGAAATACAAATAATAGAATCATTCCTCAGGAAAGGCACGTGACAGCCTGCTTGGAGTTTGCCAAAGCCTCCCAAAGGACCCTCAGCTGACAGTCATGTGCCTTTTAGTGAATCTTCCATTGGGCCATTCTACAGTACCATAAAGGCCTGATTGGTGGAGGGCTGCAGAGATGGTTGTCCTTCTGGAAGGTTCTACTATATCCACACATGAACAAGAAGCTCTGTCAGACTGACCATTAGGTTCTCGGTCACCTCCCTGATCAAGGTCCTTTAACAAGTTTAGCCAGACAGCCAGCTCTAGAAAGAGTGGTGGAGGTTCAAAACTTCTTCCATGTAAGAATGATGTAGGACACTGTTTTCTCTTGGACCTTCAATGCTGTAGAGATCTTTTGCTACCCTCCCCCAGATCAATGCCTTGAGATAATCCTGTATCAGTGCTCTATGTGCAATTCCTTTGACATCATTTTTTGCTCAGTTTTTTCCTCAGTCTGTCAACACTGTGTCCTTTTGGAGACAGGTGTGTGCCTTTGCAAATCATGTCCAGTTAAGTGAGTACATGTCCAGTTAATTGATCATCCTTGACAAGTACAAACATGTCAAGGATGATCAATGGAAACAGGATGAGCTCAATGTCCAGTGTCACACACCTGAGCTCAATGTCCAGTGTCAGAGAAAAGAGTCTGAACACGTAAAAAAACATGACATTTTTGTTTTTTAATATTTAATAAATTTGCAAACAATTCTAAAAACCTTTTTTTTGCTTTGTCATTATGGGGTATTATGTGTAGAAAGTTGAGGGGAAAAAACTACTGAATCAATTCTAGAATCAGGCAGTAACGTAACAGAATGGAGAAACAGTGATGGGGTCTGAATACTTTCAAAATGCACTGAATATCAGTTATATATTTAGGGTGGACATGTAGTCATTTGGAAGTTATTTTGCTAAGAAGCCATTTTGACATTCGCTTAGGGTATTCTTCAACGGTAATACTGCAAAAAAATTCCCTGGTAATTGAGGTCAACTTGTGAATTGTATATTTCTTTTGTAATTATAACATGCTTTTTATCTTGTCTGTTGTCACATTTTCCCAATTCTAAGTGATTTGATTAATTCTATTTTTGCATTATATTGAGATCTTTTCTGACAGGCTTTTTCCTCATTGTGTCTTAGATTTTTGGCAGGTTTTAGTTATTCTCCCATTATAAAATGTGTGTTCTGGTTGTCTTGGTTGTTTGGTCAGGTTTTTCAAATTCTCATCAAATTTAAATCTTCACACCTTTTAGTATGTTAGGTGGTCGAATATAATTTCTGAGGCTTTCTGCTTCTGTTCACCTCTTTACCACTGAAGAGCAATTATTTATTCAGGGTGTTTTATATGTATTGTTTGGACAATTGTACTTTCAATGGCTTCGGGCTGCGTGTCTATACAAGCACTTTGTGAAATTGTCTATTGTTAAAAGAGCTTTATAAAAAAAAAAGTTCTGCAATCCAACTTTAAGAAATGTGTGTGCAAGTGCAGCATTATCACTGATCTAATTCTCTTTTGCCCAAAGTAATATTCCCAGAGGGTTCAACTGCATCTCATTCTGATTTCCCCTGCCAATGGATGGCAGAGAGAGTGACCCTGCCTATTGAAACTGACCAGCAGACATTGATTGGCTGTTGACTTTGGGACGTGTGTGAGCGGTGGTAGCGAGATGAATGATGTGTGTTTTTGTGACGTCAGAACAGTGTTCCTCACAGGACGCACTTCTGTTCCTGGTTAAAGGCTGTAGGCAGAACAACACCTCGGCTTGACAATAAACAGGAAACAGCTGATCACCAGGGACAAAATGACAGCATCCTCATCTCCCCTTTCTGGCCCCCTGCTCCTTCCTCTGCATCCCTTCTTCAAACTTGACCTTCAATTCATGTCCTCCTCTTCCTTTACCTTCCTCTTCTCTCATGCACCTCACTGGAGAATGATCCTGCGTGTGTGTGGGCGTGTGTCTGTGCCTGTGTGTGGGCGTGTGTCTGTGTCTGTGTGTGTGGGCGTGTGTTTGTGTCTGTGTGTGTGGGCGTGTCTGTGCCTGTGTGTGTGGGCGTGTGTCTGTGTGTGTGGGCGTGTGTTTGTGTCTGTGTGTGTGGGCGTGTGTCTGTGCCTGTGTGTGTGGGCGTGTGTCTGTGTCTGTGTGTGTGGGCGTGTGTCTGTGTCTGTGTGTGTGGGCGTGTGTCTGTGTGTGTGGGCGTGTGTCTGTGTCTGTGTGTGTGGGCGTGTGTTTGTGCCTGTGTTTGTGGGCGTGTGTTTGTGTCTGTGTGTGTGCACACGTCTTTGAATGTTTCATACCCTTCTACTAGTGTGTGGGGTGTCCATTCTAAAAACATGTCTTTAGACCAGGGGGTAAAATAAGGTATCAGTATACTACAAATCCCGGATGTTCCCTCTTGCTTTTATGAACAGAAAATATTGGAAAATAAAAAAATGTTTTGTCTTAGTGGTGTTACTGTATGTTAAAGACCCCACAAAAACATTTAAAAACATGATGAGTAATGCAATATGAAATTTAATCGCTGAATAGAATTTTTCATCCGCTGTGATACATAAGATGTACGTTTTTCCCAAAGTACATGCCAAAGAGGACAGGAACACATAGAGGAAGAAAAAGTGTGTGTGTGTGTGTATGTGTGTTTGTGTGTGTGTGTATGTGTGTTTATGTGTGTGTCTGTGTGTGTGTGTCTGTGTATGTGTGTGTGTGTCTGTGTATGTGTCCGTGTGTGTGTCTGTGTGTGTAATCTCTTCGTGCTACCCTCCAGGGTCAGTTTCCGGTGGTCACCGAATCCTGTAGCGGTCTCCGCCTGAAGAGAGATCAGCGCCGATAAAATCACACAATACACAGAGAGAGAGAACGCACACAGGGCCATAGAGGGGTCACACACAGGGCCACAGAGGGGTCACACACAAAGTCTTGCAGACCCATCTCGGCAGAAGGCGTTCGTCCAGTGTGCATCTATGGGTGAAGCAGGTGATGAGAAGACACACGGAGCCCCGAGAGAAGAATGTGTAAAAACCGAACAGGTACTGGAAAAAAATACCGGTGCAATTTCCCATATTTAACGTAAAACACTGATAGAGAGTGTCGACACACGGACTGTCTGTTAACAGCATGGCTTCAAACCCAGCCCGCTGCTCTTTCTGGAAAAAAATATCTGTATATGGACTGTTCTATTATAATTTAAAATATGTAGTTAAATAAACTAACTCACATCACTCATATAAAATAAATAATTTTCACAACACAGCCATTTTCCCCACCTGGACAGATGTGCAATATAGATCTAGATCTGGGCTGATCTGATTACACACACACAAACACACACACAGACACACAGTGTAATTTGCCAACACATCAGGCTCACAGTACCCTCGTAGAAACACTATAACTGTCACTGAATCACTCAACCATTGTAATTATTTGGTGGTCATAGATTTCAATAAGTCATAACTAGATAACATCTATTGCATTCTCACACGCTCTCACGCAGTCCAAAGCACTGACATACAAATATGAGGTCTCTCTCTCACACACACTATAACATAGTCCTCATTGCCTATAAAAACGTCTTGTTTTCGGTCCTGTTGAATGACGGTTTCAGTATTTCAGTTCTGTGAGTGTCTGTGTGCATATTTGTGTGTGTGTGTGTGTGTGTGTAAGTTAACGCATAGAGGTGTGACTTGCTCTTTGCACTTTCCCACGATGCTTTTCACCGGTTGGGGCATGGCAGGGAAGGAAGCTGACGGATAAGAATGCCGGCTTGGCGCAAACACACACACACACTCACACATACACACACACACACACACACACCCACCTACACACACACTCTCAGACATACTTAGCCATCTCAATGAGGACAACAAAGTTGACTGCTCTTAAAAAATCTTACTTTTCTAACCCTAACCCTTAATTACCTGACCCAAATTCTTGGTGTTTTGTCCCAATTATAAATTTTGCCCCAAGACAACAAAAAAGCCCTTTTCTAGCTGGAGAGGAAACATCTCCTTTATTGAAAATGTTTGATTCAACCAGTTTGGGGCCATTTTTGTCCCCAGTAATACACACACTTCAACACACAGACACACACTTTCACACACACCTCACACTGTGCAGTAAGCAGAACCAGGACGTTCCCATGCACTGTGACTTCCTGTGAGTGTTTCGTTTTGTGTGTGTGAGTGTCTAGTTGTGTGTGTGTGTGTGTTAATTCCTGTGTTGTGGCAAGAACATTTTAAGGAACAATGTAATGTAGAGAGATCCTTCAGCAGGTATTCACCATGGCCAGTGATGTGGTCAGAATGATAAATATTACGGTTCTGACCCGGATGACTATGAGCAGCAGGAGCTCCATGGCTCTCTGTTCATCTCTGTTTCTTTATTCGGTGAGAGTGAGGATCAGGTGCAGTTCCTTGCACTGTTCTTTGCCCCCCCCCCACGCAGCTCGAGGAATGTCAATTAAGATACACTGGGATCACCCAGGTGGCCTGGAGGGGATTTATGACACCAGATACTTATGGGCCCAGACATTCCCTTTTAACAGACGTTGGAGCTTCTCCCCTTTCCAGCGTTGTTATGGGTCACCAGGGCATGAAAGAAACAGTCAGGACGAAATCCCAAATCCCAAATGAAAGACAACTAAATTAACATAGCAGGCAGTATTGTTAGGGTTACTGCATATGCAATAAGGCTGGATTTGGGACAATTTGGTTTTAAATTGTAGATTCCTTTACCAATGCATACTTGCGCATACAATGTACAGATAAATCATGAACAATCATGAATTCCACCATTTTTACGAATATTTGTCAGTACATGTCCTGGTTCTGTGTTTATATGGATACACATTGTTGCCCCAGGACTGGCCAACCTATTACCGTAGAGTCCTGGTGAGATCTAGTTATCGTGGTATTGACTAAGTCACAACATATAAAACAAAATCAACAACTTGAGTACAGTTGAGAATGATCAGTATCTTGATTGAAGACTGAAAGTTAGTTATGCATTTAAATAAAAAATGTCCAAATGGGTGGACCCAGGACCACAGCAAACATGATTCACAGGGCCCGTGGCTTGGGGGTGACCACTGTAAGTAGTAATATTGATATTGTCTATTAGTGAGGGGGCCCAGGCATATATCTATCATTGAGGGGTCCCAGGCATATATCTATTAGTGAGGGGGCCCAGGCATATATCTATTAGTGAGGGGGCCCAGGCATATATCTATTAGTGAGGGGGCCCAGGCATATATCTATTAGTGAGGGGGCCCAGACACATATCTATTAGTGAGGGGGCCCAGGCATATATCTATTATTGAGGGGGCCCAGGATTCCTGGCGACGGTCCAGGTTGGAACCAATGGGTATAGAGCCCACAAAGGTCGCATGGATACAAGTCTGTAAGGATGGTTAACCATTGTTTTGTCCGCTCTCCTGTCTGCTCTCCTTTCTGCTCTCCTGTCTGCTCTCCTGTCTGCCCTCCTGTCTGCTCTCCTGTCCATTCTCCTGTCTGCTCTCCTGTCTGCTCTCCTTTCTGCTCTCCTGTCTGCTCTCCTGTCCATTCTCCTGTCTGCTCTCCTGTCTGCTCTCCTTTCTGCTCTCCTGTCTGCTCTCCTGTCCATTCTCCTGTCTGCTCTCCTGTCTGCTCTCCTGTCTGTTCTCCTTCTGCTCTCCTGTCTGCTCTCCTGTCTGTTCTCCTTCTGCTCTCCTGTCTGCTCTCCTGTCTGTTCTCCTTCTGCTCTCCTGTCTGCTTTCCTGTCCGTTCTCCTGTCTGCTCTCCTGTCCGTTCTCCTGTCTGCTCTTCTGTCCGCTCTCCTGTTCGCTCTTCTGTCTGCTCTTCTGTCTGACCATCAGTCAATCTACAGTTGAACGGTCTTCACCAGACATGAACACTGACACGATATATGGACTTCAGCCATTTATAATGGAATATTTTCCTGCTGAACTAATCACAGATAACTGAGGGGAGATGTGAGGAGAGGGGTTCAATGCATCTTCCAAGGACTAAACGTTTAGCAGAGGACAGGAGATGGAAAGAAAGTAGAGAAGAGGAGGTATACTATTTTACGAGACTCTGATCAAAGCATTATACTCTGAACATTCTGCAGGTCATGTATCATACAAAATGATATCCTTTTAAAAACAGACAGAGAAGGTGAGGATAGAGGACGAGTCAAATTGGAGAGGATTAGTGTGGAGGAGGGGAGAGAAAGGAGAAAAGAGGGGAGAGGAGGGGAGAGGAGGGGAGAGGAGGGAAGAGAAGGGGAGAAGAGGAGGTGAAAGGTGTTAGAGAAGAGTGGCAGATGAGAGCAGAGCTTTTGGAGACAATCCTCCATATTAGAAAATAATTGTTGATTTGATAGATTTTATTATGTGGCATAAAACTGTAAATATACTGTATCTGGAACACTTACATTTGTTTGGAAAACTGTGTTTTGGCACAATTAAACATGGTTGTTTTTTGGAAGGGAGTGGAGTGTAATGTGCCTTTGTCTCTGATTAAACCATCATGCTTTATGGAAATTCAATGATGGATCACACATATGGATGTGCTCCAGGGGGGCAAAGGTCAATGACGGGAAGGAGAGAGGAGTTGAAGGTGTCTTGTCTTTTACAAGTCTCAACAGAAAGGCAGTGAAGCATTGGTAGCCAGAACTTTTTTACAGTTCATGGGTTATAACCGCTAATATCAAAACCAGCTCTGTCTTCCTACAATAAACACACTCACATACCTTTGCATTGTCTAAGCTGATGTGCTGATCTTATAGCTGTTTCACTGTCTTTCTGGCCACTTTGCGTCTTTGTCTTTACGCTACTGGAAAGAGGAAGGTAAATGTTTCAGATATCTGTGTGTGTAAAGGGATAGGGGCTTGTTTCCCTGGAGCAGCTGTTCGGATCGTTAATTATGGACGCCTGCCTTTCAGTTGCTTTGGAAAAAAGCTTCTGCTTAATTCAATGGCATTTACCATATTATTGTTAATAGGATTAGCAGTAAGGTCAGAGGGGGAGTGTTATGTAGCCAATACCACAAAGGGCTGTTCTTAGTAATCATGGTAATATGGTGATTAGTGATAGTGAAATAGGTTTAACCTAGCAGTAGTCATGGTGATATAGGTTTAACCTGGCAGTGGTCATGGTGATATAGGTTTAACCTGGCGGTAGTCATGGTAAAATAGGTTTAGCCTGGCAGGTGTCATGCTGATAAAGGTTTAACCTGGCAGTAGTCATGGTGATATAGGTTTAACCCGGCAATAGTCATGGTGGTATAGGTTTAGCCTGGCAGTAGTCATGGTGATATAGGTTTAGCCTGACAGTGGTCATGGTGATATAGGTGTAACATGGCAGTGGTCACACACGTCTGAGCCACAAACCAGCCCCTCTTTACCTAATAAATGATCATTCTCCTCCTTTTCTCATCCTCTCATCTTTCTCTTTTTTCTGTGTTTCTCTCCTCCATCCTTTTTAATTAGCGTAGCCAGTTCAGCCAGGAAACCCGAGTGTTAATTGGTCAGCAACGCATCAGCTGATGCAGGATTGCTCTTATCCCATGTCAGACTCTATACCTGCCTATATAACCATCAGGGTACTCAGTTGTTGAGCTTGTACCAGCATGCAGGTGAACGCCCACCTACCACCCCTGCCTTCACCTGTTTAATTATGTGTTCCTTGTGGGGGGGGGATCAGTACTGCGTACCATGCTCATTGCCTTGGGAATTGCATAAATAATAACAAAGGTATGTTATTGTGGTAGTATCGTATACACGATCATGTGATGGCAGTGAGTAACCCTAAAGGAGCAGAACCTAATGCTAAGACTTGCATGTACAAGGCTGTACATACATTCTCTAATAAATGGTTAAACTCATACGTAGTGTTTTCTGTCTGAAACGTTTCCATACATCCTCCTCTCCTATTCCTGCCCTTCTTTCTGCCCAGAACAACACATTACATAATCCCTCTCAAATGCTGTTCTAGCCCAAAACGTTAATAGTAGCAGCAATCAGTCTACACCACTCATATTTATTTGTGTTTGTTTCTGTGTATGCTTGTCCTCAGAACTCTGCTGTCTCACATTTCAGTATCATTAACAACCTAGAAATATCGGGGTAAGGTTCTCCATCACAAATCATTGAATTGTAGGAGTGTGTGTGCTGTGTTCGAGTGTACATCCATGTGTGTATGTGTGTGTAAAAGACCCTAGGAACACGGATGCTTCCTTGTTTTCACCCTGGACTTCTAGACAGTGAATATATTACAGATGACCCAGGACTTAGATGACCCATGACTTAGATGACCCAGGCATTAGATGACCCAGGGCTTAGATGACCCAGGACATAGATGACCCATTAGATGACCCAGGACTAAGATGAACCAGAACTTAGATGAGCCAGGAATTTAATTTCTTAGGGCGTAGATGACCCAGGACTTTGATGAACCAGAACTTTAATGACCCAGGACTTAGATGAACTAGAAATTAGATGAACCAGAACTTAGATGAAGCAGTACTTAGATGAACCAGAACTTAGGTGACTAAGGACTTAGATGACCCAGGACTTTTAATACCCAGGACTTTAATCAACCAGGACTTTCATACTGAATCACAGGCATGTGGCCTAAACCACTTAAATATTTGGACAATCTAAATCAGAGGCAAGTGATTAATCAGTCCTGTTTTTGCACATTTTTGGTTCTGCTGAGGATCTAACGCAGAGGTTTTCATCTCAGGGACCCCCAGATAACTCTAACTTTTCCTGTAGCCCTGCACAGGCACACCTGATTCACTAATCAAGGGCTTGATTATTAGCTGACAATTCTAATCAGCTGTGCTAGCTGTGGGAACGGCTAGGGTTCCCTGAGGACTGAATTGACCTCTGGTCTAAGAGACCTAATTGATGATGATGATGATTGGTTAGTTGAAGAAAGTGTCTCAGTACTGTGTTTTGCAAACTTTTTTGTGAGTCCTTGCCAGAAGAATTTGAAGCACCCTAAAGACGTTAGAGATACGTAGTTGTCAGGCATGCTAGGCACAATCCCAAATGGCACCCTATTCCTCACAGACTGGGTGAAAAGTTGTGCACAAATTGGGGAATAGAAACACATTTTTTCCAAAAATCAGTGAGTGGCAGACTTTCCGCTCAGTCTGAAAGCTTCCGGAGGTAAAACAGCTCAGAGGAAACGTTTCTGCGTTTCTTTCAGCAGTCAGAACATTATGGAAATGACTCTATTTTAAGATACGGACAGATTAGAAGGCCTACAAATTAGCATGGACTTCAATCTCAAATTTCAAGAGAGAAGGATTAAGTGAAGGCTTTTGGATATTAGTTTGACATTAAAATAGCTATGGGGTTTGCACACACACATTTATGTTGAAACCGCCATTTCCTCTTGGAAGTAAAACACTTACAACGACGTCATAATGTGTGCTTCTGGTCAACGACTAGATACAACTGTATGTGTGTGTATATATATGTGTGTGTGTGTGTGTGTGTGTGTGTGTGTGTGTGTGTGTGTGTGTGTGTGTGTGTGTGTATTCTGATGGATGGTGAGAGCCTTCAGCTTGTATTTCATAACAATGCTGTTTCCTGGTCCTTCCTGCTCTTTCACTTCTGCCGCTATTTTCTGCCCGTCTATTTTGTCTCCCTCCCTGTCTCTCTTTGTGACCCTAAAATAGTTGCTGGGCGGACCACGTTTGTTGGCCTCACATTGGTCAGGGATGAGGATACAGGAAGATAACAAGTCTCAGTAGTCTCAGTGATTTCAAGGAAACACGTACAATCAGATGAATAGTCATAAGGTATGAATGGAAAAAGAACCTTTCATAGTTTGAATTTCCAGTAGCATTTGAACTGGACAACCAATCAAATTGTTTGTTAATAACTTTGCAGCGTTGTCTGGGAATGTTCTACGAAAAGTATTGTTTTGATCCAGACTGTAGTTAGAGTGTGCTGACAACTTCCTTTCTGCGTGTGTGTTTGTGTGTGTGTGTGTGTGTGTGTGTGTGTGTGTGTGTGTGTGTGAGTGTGAGTGTAGCTTCCAGAGATGCCAGAAACATTGAAGGTTCAGTTTCACCAACTGCCTCCAAGCCTGGTTTGTAGGTTAGATCGTCACCCGTCTGATGTCTGCTAACCTCACTTCTCCACAACCCTAATTGTAATTACAAAGGCAGGGGTCAATTACTTTTAGATGCCTTTCAACTCAATTCCCAGAACTGGGTCATGTCTATGCCTGTTATAGAGAAAGCTTTTGCAACTAGAATTAGTTAATTTTCTGAATGAACAGCAAATTAAAATTCTCCCGTGTACCTAGAACCAAATTAATGTTCTCCCATGAAACTAGAACCAAATTAAAAGTTCCTCTCAGCATACATTTTGTCCGCTCTAGATGAGTGGGTAGGTCATTTTAAGCAACTCACGGCAACTAACGGCATATTCTCGCATAATGTTCTCCCATGAAACTAGAACCAAATTAAAAGTTCCTCTCAGCATACATTTTGTCCGCTCTAGATGAGTGGGTAGGCCATTTTAAGCAACTCACGGCAACTAACGGCATATTCTCGCATAGCACTGATGTGGCCACAAAATGTAGTTGACCTAACCTACGGTTGGACCAGTCAGCTACAGGGTTACTGCCCCTGACAGGAGTCCAGATAGGATGGGAGATATTCAGGAGGACAATAGATTGAATGGAAAAAGTGCTTCTTTCTCATTAAAATCCTGTGGAACCATTCCAACACACAGCATGTCCTCCCTACCAGCAGAACACACACACACATCATATCACGCCCTCAGCATGGATAGTGTGACCTCACTTCCCCTGCTCCCTAGGAAGGAAGAATGACTGACATAATGGGGAGAAACACTTGCACACATACTGTGTGCAAGTGCACACATAATGGGGAGAAACCCTTGCACACATACTTGCACACATACACTTGACTGTGTGTGTGTGTGTGTGTGTGTGTGTGTGTGCTTATGTGTGTGTGTGTGTGTGTGTGTGTGTGTGTGTGTGTGTGCGTGTGTTTGTGTGCACACGTTTGTGTCTGTGCGCATTTTTATGTTTGTATATATGCATCTGTGTGTGTGTGCATTATGTGTCAAGAAAAGGACACATTTTTTATTGATGGACAGATGACTATACAATGGAAATAACAACATGCTGAAAAGTAGTACTGAATTAGTGAAACATCCTTAAATACAGAGAGTAAGGACATAATTACCCTGCTGGAGTGTCAAATGGTGATGTGTTTATAGCTTCAACATTTAGGAACAGATTTTGTTTCTATGAGAAGAAAGTTGCATGAAACTGCCAGGGCAACTCTACAGGAATTCGAACATCGCTGGTGAAACTGTTCCTTTGACTCTTTCCTGCTAGATAAGGTAACTTCAGCATTTGTAGTTCAAATGGTTGGGCCACTACAGACAGCACATGTCTTCAATCTTTTCTGGAACCGTTTACTGTGATAAAACATCACATTTAACAAGCCATGCAGTGCAATGGCAAGCCATGCATGCCTTCTGTCAATGGCTTTAAAAGAGTCAGAAGGATACAGTAAAACAAAAACACACACAAACACACACTGACTGGATGATGTCAACTTGAAAGAGGTAAAATGGCCAACAGGACTTAACGATGCCATCATTTAGTAAACCCTTTTTTATCATTTTGAGACTGTATGACTTTAGGGAAATAACTTTCCTGATCCAAAGCTCATTAAAGCCTAGAAAAAAAAATTGTCTTTAAAAGTAGTTATGTAACGAATTAAAAGTCTTCTATTTTTAGCCCCACTTTGAAAAGCATAGGTAAACTAGATTTACTAACTCTACTTCTGTTTGGACTGGTGGCAACCAGAGTGTTCATTTGTATTCACAAAATCTCCATTTGAACTCATAGGGCATCTTCAGGAAGGATCAGCCGGCTATTAGGTATTCTAACAGGGTTATGTAGGGTCATATGGGGTGTGCATGTATTATAGCAGGGTTATGTAGTGTCATATGTGGTGTACATGTATTATAACAGGGTTATGTTGCGTCATATTTGGTGTACATGTATTATAACAGGGTTG
>JACXGI010013907.1:0-19946 GCA_016801175.1 Esox masquinongy | reverse complement strand
CACCCCTCTGAGCCTGGGTCCTCTCTAGGTTTCTTCCTAAATTTCGGCCTTCTTAGGGAGTTTTTCCTAGCCACTGAAATTCAACACTACTGTTGTTTGCTCCTTGGGGTTTTAAGGCCGGGTGTTTTGTAAAAGCACTTTGTGACAACTGCTGATGTAAAAAGGGCTTTATAAATAAATGTGATTGATTGATTGATTGATTGACTGCCTTGCTTGTCACCATCTAAGAGCCGGGTCGTGACAATATAACCTTCAACATGCATCCAATCCATTTTCCTTTTAACGAAGTGATCACAGATTAGGATTGGATTTAGAGTTTGTTGTCGATAATATTAATTAGTCGAACATATGCAGATGTACTGGTTATCTAAATATCAGTTCATTTGACTAGTTATTATTGGTTAGATCAGAGGTGTCAAACCGGTTCCACGGAGGGCCGAGAGTCTGCAGGTTTTCGCTCTCACCTTGTACTTGATTGATTAATTAGGTTACTAATTGGTTAGTTTCTACACTCATGTGTTTGTTTAGGTCTGAACAGGGAACCAATTTAAAGGAAAAACCAAAAAACCTGCAGACACTCGGCCCTCCGTGGAACCGGTTTGACACCCCTGGGTTAAATGCTAACTGCATTTTTTTGTACTGTACTTCTTCAATGGCAAACTTGAATCTAATCTATTCAAGCAGCATCTTGTCATGCAATAAAATGCAAATTAATTATTTAAAAATCATACAATGTGATTTTCTGGATTTTTGTTTTAGATTCCGTCTCTCACAGTTGAAGTGTACCTATGATAAAAATTACAGACCTCTACATGCTTTGTAAGTAGGAAAACCTGCAAAATCGGCAGTGTATCAAATACTTGTTCTCCCCACTGTAAGTACAAGTGAAGTCCCAAAGCATTGACAGTCTCACTGCTGGTTTAACTATTTCTGCTTGTTTAGAGGACAAAGTCAACCATTGAAGTAAACCCACAGTGTAAATTCACTCATTGATTTCCATATTAACAATTCCCCAGGTTTCACATGCCCATGCAATACTGCTGAAACTAACAGTAATTGATTATTTTCAAGTAAAAATGTAAGAAAGTGGTAACTGACTGACCTCAGTCCTTTGTACTATTCAGACCTCAGTCCTTTCTTAAAGACTGGAGATAGTCATATTAATTTATTGACATACACATTTGTATGTGATTTTTGTATGTCTTAGTCCCAGTGCTCATCATACCTCAATCAAAATCATGTACAGCATCAATTATAACTCATGAAGTGACCATAGTCTACACACCCACAACAATGGTTCTGTCACATTACACACTAGGATTATGTAGGTACAATGCTGTGAAATATATTTGTCTAGACTTTATTTATCCATGTTTTTGTCAATTATTTTCATGTCTTCAACTTTTCTTTTAATAAAGCGAATATGAATGAAAAAACATTTATTTTGTGTTTGAAAAAAGTTGCAACACAAAATACATGCTCACTTACAGGGATGTAAACAAATTTGCACACAATATATAGAGATGCACTTTATGTCTGTATAGGACATTTCTGGACACTAATATGAAGTCATAAACATGTTACCAACTCTTGCCATTTTGTCTGTAAACATACAGACGGGTGACAAATTAAAGGAAAAACCTGAATAAATGAGTGAAGGAACAATGAATTCAGATGCTTCGATACAGGTGTACTGATACAATTAACAACCTATCAAGCCTCGAGGCATGTATAAAAATGATGTGCAGGACCAGTTAACCTCGATTTTGGATCAAGTGGGCAAGAGAAAAGGATCTAAGTCACTTTGAAAGAGGGTTCATTAACTGGATGGCACAGATCGCTGGGGCTTCAGTCACAAAGACTGCTCAACTGGTTAATGTTTCAGTAGGAACAGTGACAAAAGTTACATCTGCATTTAGATCCATTGGACATACATCAGTAAATAGGGTTGGGAATGTGTGTCGAAAGCACACATTGAATGACTGTGATGCTCATGCATTGTTGTGATATGCAAGGAAAAACAATAGTAAATCTTTCACAGTTTACTGAGAATGTCAATGCAGGATGTGATCAGACTTTCAGGAAGAAGCCTGTTGAAAACAACACAGAGAGTAGGGTTGCAGTGCATAAACTCCTCATTACAGAGGTTTTTCCTGTAATTTGTCATCCATCTAAAACAAAGACAAAATGTATTTCATTAAGATGTTGGGCCACCACGAGACACCAGAATGGCTTCAATGCACCTTGGCATAGATTCTGCAAGTCTCTGGAACTCTACTGGAGGGATGGAACACCATTCATTCAAAATATATGCTACAGAGCATGATAGGATGTTAATTGCTTAATTGTATCATTCAGTACACCTGTAAGGTAGGGTTGTATCATTCAGTACACCTGTATGGTGGGGTTGTATCATTCAGTACACCTGTATGGTGGGGTTGTATCATTCAGTACACCTGTATGGTGGGGTTGTATCATTCAGTACACCTGTATGGTGGGGTTGTATCATTCAGTACACCTGTATTGGGGTTGCAGTACATGAATCCTTGATTTCTTTAGGTTTTCCCTTTAATTTGTCAGTTTGTTATCTGTAGGTACTAGGTAGGCTGTGTTTCTCTACATTCAATACCTTCTATGTGGCCTTAATGAATAATAACAATGTGCCAACTGCTAAAGTACTAGTTGCTCTACTTAAGGATACATGGGGCATTATGATAAACCCTTTTCAACCTAATTCATGGTCTTACAGATTTCCTCTTCCATCTAAAACTTGGAATTGTAATTGTCTGAAAAGGCCCAATAAATAAAAGCCTTTCAGGATTTCATTAATTTACTGTGTATGTGAGCTTGTTTATATGATTCAAGGCATGTTGATACAGAACATTAGTGGTTTGCCATTTAACTGCATACATTCAATGCAAGTAAATATCCATCAAATACAAATTCATGACTAGTAGCTTAGAAATACATGGGCTTGTGTATTTCAGAGACAAAAACATCAACCCACATTGGAAAGCCTTAGTTAGATGGGCAATAATATGCTGGTAACGCATCCAACGCAACCTACAAAATTGACTTGAACACAATGTGCAGTAAAATTATATGAATGACTGCGTTAACCACACTATGTAGACTTTAATGAAATAAACACAATGTACACTAGGTAGCTAGCTACCCAGCCTCTTACACCAGAGTCTAGTGCACGCCACGCTCCAAAAGGCATTACGAGGTGAGACTCCCGAGAACAGTAGAGAAAACATTACCACGCTTGATGTAAATAAAATGAACGCAACCTGTTCCACAGCCCCTCCCCTTTCCCCGCCCATTTCCCAGTAGAGAACCAGAAACTACACATTCGGAAATCTGTCAAAGTTTCCCTAACCGAAAACGGATAACAAACAGGTTAAGTCAAAAAATGATGATTTGTTTGCCTGTTAGGATAGAATAACGATTGGCCACTCCATACACGGACCCACAACCTAGTTAGCGTTAACGCTAATGCCGTGGCAGGAAAGACTTGCTAGGGGAGGAACTTTAAAGTTAATCTAAACAGCTACTGCAACTAGTTACTCAAATAGGTTAAGTCGCTAGTAAATTCTTAGAGTAGATTACTAGTGCCGTTTGAAGCTATCGGTACAGCAGGTAATTATAACGGCGCGGTTCAGCTTGCTGCTAAATAATGTAGCCAACTTCAGTGAAATCTTGTGTCTAACAAGGCAGTTATCGTGCGTATAGCTTCATATTTAAAGGTGATTGTATTTGCCTGATCATCACTTCCATTTAGTGTGCAGGCAATTTTTGTTCGGTCCACAGATATGCATTAATCTGGGTTGATGGAGCACAGTTGAGCATGGGATGTATTAGGTGTGGTGCCATAACTCGGGTAGTATTTGTTTGTGTGTGTTTCTAAGATGTAATAAACCATGAATAAATGTGTTTGTGTGTATATGTGGTAACTCATACAGTAATGGGTCCTACTCTGCTGGCTTGTCTAGACCTGAAGCTCTCCTCTGTCAGCTTGTCATTGAACAATACACACACACACACACACACACACACACACACACAGTTTAGAGACTTCAGACTGAGCAGATAAGGAAACAAATAATTTGTTTGTAATAAACATGTACACTAGTGTGGGGATGTTGTGTAAAATGTAAAGAAAAACTGAATGCAATGATGTGCATTTAAACCCTGTATTCAGAAGCAAATATTACAAAGACAACATATGAAATGTTGAAACTGAGAAATGTTGTTTCTTGAAAAATATATGCACACTTTGAATTTGATGCCAACAACAAAATGCAAAACAAAACCTGGTGGAACATCTTATCATGCAAAACAAAACCTTGTGGAACATCTCACAACTAATTAGGTTCATTGGAAACAGGTCAGTAACATGATTGGGTATAAAATAGCATCCCAGAGAGGATGAGACTTTCAGAAGTAAAGATGGGGAGGGGTTCACCACTGTGAAATACTGTGCAGGCAAATAGTGCAACAATTTAAGAATAACGTTTCTCAACGTAAAATTGCAAGGAGTTTGGGGATCTTATCATCTACGGTACATAATATCATTAAAAGATTCAGAGAATCCAGATAAATCTCTAGACAAGGGACAAGGTCAAAAACGAATATTGCACGGCCATGATCTTCGGGCCCTCAGGCAGCACTGCATTAAAAACAGACACAATTCTGTAGTGGAAATCACTGCATGGGCTCAGGAACACTTCTGAAAACCACTGTCTGTGAACACAGTACATCGCTGTATCCACAAATGCAAGTTAAAACATTAACATGCAAAGAAGAAACCATATGTAAACAAGATCCAGAAACGCTGCTGCCTTCTCTGGGCCCCAACTCATTTAAGATGGACTGAGGCGCAATGGACAACTGTCCTGCGGTCTGACAAATCTAAATTTGAAATTATTTTTAGGAATCATGGACGCCACGTCCTCCGGACCAAACAGGGAAGGGACCATCCGGCTTGTTATCAGTGCGCAGTTCAAAAGCTAGCATCCGTAAAGGTATGGAGCTGCATTACGTCATGGGTGAATTAATGTTGCCTTCTGTGAAGGCATTAATGCTGAAAAATATATAAAGGTTTTAGAGCAACAAATGCTGTCATCCAGACTATGTCTTTTTCAGGGAAGGCCTTGCTTATTTCGTCAAGACAATGCCAAACCACATTCTGCAATTGTGTAATTGTATGTGTAATTGTATGTTGTCCTGCACATCTGCGCTTTGTCTTGGCCAGGTCGCCATTGCAAATGAGAATGTTATCAATCGGCCTACCCGGTCAAATAAATATTTTTCCAAAAACAATAACATTTCTCAGTTTCAACATTTTATATGTTGTCTTTGTAGTATTTTAAATTAAATATAGGGATAAAATATTTGCACAAGAAAAAGAAGTGATGTTTTATCAAGTAAGGTCAAAGGTCTCTAATGACAAAATGCAGTTGCAGTTCCATAAGAGCATAACCTACTTAAAGTACTCTCACAGAAACCTTTGACCTTACTCATATTTTTACTTCTTTGCACTATACCATTGGCACAGGTATGCCCTAGGGTTATGCTATTTATTTATTGTCTTTGCCGCTCCACCTTTGCACAGTAACCGATCGACCTCGCAACATACACTTCACATTGCACAAACTGTATATTGCCCTCTACTACACTTTACAATTTCAGCTAGACTTTCTAGCGCATTTGTACTCTTGGTATTGCCTTATCACTATTGCACTAACTGTATATAGACTCTGTACTGCATTTGTATTTCATTCAAACTCTACCTCATTTTGTATTTTGTATACTGTGTACTCTGTGTGAGAATCTGTTATCAATCGGCCTACCCGGTTACATAAAGGTTAAATAAAAATAAATAAAGCATTACTATTGCTTTTCTTGTTTTCATGGAAACATGTACAAATGCATTTATCTCACGGTTCTCACCCTGTTCCTAGAGTTATCATCCTGTAGGTTTATTTACTCCAATCTTGTTTATGGAGCCTAATTCAGCTAATCAACCAATGTTAGAATCAGTGTGCTAAATAAAAAAAACAATCAGTATCTTGCCAAAATAAGGGTTGGAGACCTCAGAGGAGCCCACTGATTTAACTACTCAATTACATGTTTTGTAAATAAGCATCAATTAACAAATCCTTTAGTTGACAATTTAGTGGATAATGTTCATGGTCAGTATGTTAGTATTGATTTTGCAAGGCAGACAAGACCACATGGGCCATCCAAAAATCAAATTTACACCCTAATAAATAGACTTTTTGTTTATTGTAAGGTAGAAGAATATCAATTCAGTCAAGTAACATTTTATCCATGTACATGTATTTACATACACAATGGCCATCTAGAGGCAGTGTCAACTCTTGTTAATAATGACAGGTTTGAATGCTGGTTCTTCTTGATGTTACCATGCAATGACCTGCTCCAACCCAAATCAGATAACAAAAGGGCACATCTAGATAAACTTTGTCTTCGCTGGTTCTCTGTGTTTTATGTTGTTATTGTATGAGTATGTTTTATTTGCTGCTTTTTAGGGTAACATTTTTTTTTAATCTCAGTGAGAGTAAACCTGGTTAAATATAAGCAATTAAGTAGCTAACCATATCACAAGACAAAAAGTCACAGATCAATAATGCATGTTTATAGTGTTGGGATAAAGCCTAGGTTTTAACCACTGTACACTAGTGTACATGATTTATTACAAACAAACATATTACTTTGAGTTATCACATAAACACACAAACACACTTGTACCTGATTTATTACATCTTAGATACACACACAAACAATTACTACCCAAGTTATGGCACCACACCTAATACATCCCATGCTCAACTGTGCTCCATCAACCCAGATTAATGCACATCCGTGGACCGAACAAACATTGCCTGCACACTAAATGGAAGTGATGATCAGGCAAATGTCACGAGCACAGGTAAGGATCCAAGCGCGGACTTGGGAGGAAAGAGGGAGTGGCAGGTGGAGGAGACGGGAACGGGCAGTGAGGTGACTCACGAATCGGAGGCGACGGTACAGGCAAGTGGCAGGCAGTGCAGTCGGGGACGGGCGGAAGATCGGCAAGCGGGCTGGCGGCAGTAGTACAGGCAGGGAACAGGCAGAGTAGTCGGGGACAGGCAGGCGGGCGGAAAACGGAAGCACGTACAGGCAGGGAACAGGCAGAGTAGTCGGGGACTGGCGATCGGTCGATACACGGAATAGCGAAACGAGGGTTTGTGAATTGCTAGATATGTCATGCGAGCAGAGACCATTGATCCGGCAGGGAAGAGGTAACAGGGAGTTGTAAAAATACGGTAGGAGAGGGGATGATTGTGAACAGGTGTGTGCGGCGATTGGGAATAGTTGTGGGAACAGGTGCGCGCTGCAGCTCAGGGACGCGGGCGCCCGCCTCTGGACGTTCGCGGAGGCGGGGACGTGACAGCAAATACAATCACCTTTAAACATGAAGCTATACCCACAATAACTGCCTTGTTAGATACACCATATTTCACTGAAATTGGCTACAAAGTAGCAAGCCGAACCGCACTGTTATAATTACCTGCAGTACGGGTAGCTTCAAATGGCACTAGTACTGTTCGAATTTACTAGCGTCTTAACCTATTTGAGTAACTTACAGTAGCTGTTTAGATTAACTTTAAAGTTCCTCCCCTAGCAAGTCTTTCCTGTCGCGGCATTAGCGTTAACGCTAACTAGGTTGTGGCACCTATTAAGTATTTCCAGCCTCAACACTTAACGTTAACAATTGCTAGCTTGTTGCCCTCAAATAAGCTAAATAAATAAACGCTACCCATTCGGAAACCCCGCCTACTTTAACAGCTCTCGTTTTCTGAAATCCGCATTGAAGAGTGAGGAGCAAAAACGCAAGATTAGTCCAGTTGAGTGGGGAGGGGTTATAGATTTGTCCAGTGGAGGTTTGTTTGTGTATGTGGGGAGGGGTTATAGATTTGTCCAGTGGAGGTTTGTTTGTGTATGTGGGGAGGGGTTATAGATTTGTCCTGTTTAGGGTTTTGTGTGTATGTGGGGAGGGGTTATAGATTTGCCCAGTTTAGGGTTGTGTGTGTATGTGGGGAGGGGTAATAGATTTGTCCAGTTTAGGGTTGTGTGTTTATGTGGGGAGGGGTTATAGATTTGTCCACTTGAGGGTTGTGTGTGTATGTGGGGAGGGGTTATAGATTTGTCCAGTTTAGGGTTGTGTGTATATGTGGGGAGGGGTTATAAATTTGTCCAGTTTAGGTTTGTGTGTATATGTGGGGAGGGATTATAGATTTGTCAGTGGCGAACCTTGATTATTGGAGCTAGGACCTCAGTAGCAGAAAAAGATCTGACGTCACACATACAGTGGTGTGAAAAAGTGTTTGTCCCCTTCCTGATTTCTTATTCGTTTGCATGTTTGTCACACTTAAATGTTTTAGATCATCAAACAAATTTAAATATTAGTCAAAGGTAACACAAGTAAACACAAAATGCAGTTTTGAAATGAAGGTTATTATTAAAGGAAAACAAAATCCAAACATGGCCCTGTGTGAAAAAGTGTTTGCCCCCTGTTAAAACAACTCAACTGTGGTTTATCACACCTGAGTTCAATTCCTCTAGCCACACCCAGACCTGATTACTGCCACACCTGTTCTCAATCAAGGAATCACTTAAATAGGACCTGCCTGACAAAGTGAAGTAGACCAAAAGATCCTCAAAAGATAGACATCATGCCGAGATCCAAAGAAATTCAGGAACAAATGAGAAAGAAAGTAATTGAGATCCATCAGTCTGGAAAAGGTTATAAAGTCATTTCTAAAGCTTTGGGACTCCAGTAAACCACAGTGAGAGCCATTATCCACAAATGGTGAAAACATGGAACAGTGGTGAACCTTTCCAGGAGTGGCCGGCCGACTAAAATTACCCCAAGAGCGCAGCGACGACTCATCCAAGAGGTCACAAAAGACCCCACAACAACATCCAAAGAGCTGCAGGCCTCACTTGCCTCAGTTAAGGTCAGTGTTCATGACTCCACCATAAGAAAGAGACTGGGCAAAAATGGCCTGCATGGCAGAGTTCCAAGACGAAAACCACTGCTGAGCAGAAAGAACATTAAGGCTTGTCTCATTTTTGCCAGAAAACCTCTTGATGATCCCCAAGACCTTTGGGAAAATACTCTGTGGACTGACGAGACAAAAGTTGAACTTTTTGGAAGGTGTGTGTCCCATTACATCTGGCGTAAAAGTAACAGCGCATTTCAGAAAAAGAACATCATACCAACAGTAAAATATGGTGGTGGTAGTGTGATGGTCTGGGCCAGTTTTGCTGCTTCAGGACCTGGAAGACTTGTTGTGATAAATGGAACAATGAATTCTGCTGTCTACCAAAAAATCCTGAAGGAGAATGTCCAGCCATCTGTTCGTGACCTCAAGCTGAAGCGAACTTGGGTTCTGCAGCAGGACAATGATCCAAAACAGTCCACCAAGTCCACCTCTGAATGGCTGAAGATAAACAAAATGAAGACTTTGGAGTGGGCTAGTCAAAGCCCTGACCTGAATCCTATTGAGATGCTGTGGCATGACCTTAAAAAAGCAGTTCATGCTCGAAAACCCTCCAATGTGGCTGAATTACAACAATTCTGCAAAGATGAATGGGCCAAAATTCCTCCACAGCGCTGTAAAAGACTCATTGCAAGTTATCGCAAACACTTGATTGCAGTTGTTGCTGCTAAGGGTGGCCCAACCAGTTATTAGGTTGTAGGGGGCAATCACTTTTTCACACAGGGCCATGTGGGTTTGGATTTTATTTTTTCCTCAATAATAACAACCTTCATTTCAAAACTGCATTTTGTGTTCACTTTTATCTTTGTTATCTTTGACGAATATTTAAATTTGTTTGATGATCTGAAACATTTAAGTGTGACAAACATGCAAACAAATAAGAAATCAGGAAGGGGGCAAACACTTTTTCACACCACTGTATACAGTGCACTCACGGTGCTCTGTACAGATTTACCTTAACTGCGGCGTTCAAACGAGGCTACAACGACAACCAACCTAACTATAGTTGATGTGTAATCATCAAAATACGGGGCTTTAACTGGGGAACCTTTTAATACTTAATTGACATGGAAATGGACCAATAGTATCTGAGAAAAATCTGAAAAACTGAACCCTCTGACGCTGTACGCTATACCGTGAAATGTCACGATATTCCGTACAGCGCTAGTCATGTAACTCACAGTGTTCCGTAGTGTTTTTTCGCCCGTGATTTAGGACCTCTATTGTGAATTAAGACACATTTAACCACAAAACTTACAAGAAACCTTATTTATTCTCATATTATACGAATCCTTTTGTGATCAGGGCACCTAACAGCAAAATCTGTGCCTACAGAGTACAAACGTAGGTAGTAGCCTATACTGCAGTTTGATATCATGACAACAAGCAGTATTTATGAAATCCTATGGGGAAAAAAGTTGTACGTGCCACGTGGAAACTACTTTTCAAAGTCAATGTGGTTTTATATATATTTGACAATCTTGAAGTTAAGTAATAAAATGTTATAGTATTTTATTCATATTTAATAGTGTTGAAATACCGACCTAAAGTACTTCCCCGAGTTGGTTAATGAGAAGAGATTAAGAGGAGACAAAATCGCAGTGCCGGCAATTATCTTTATTCATACAGATATATCTGGAGACAGTGTGGCATTCAGTCCAACAGAGTCTGACACAAACACAGCACACACAGTTCTTATAGCATGAGCCCCCTACCCTAGATTTTCCCATTTTTTCTGGTTCAGGGAGTGGTTCATACCATATATGGGTAAGATATACGTTGTTTAACACATCTGTCATGGCAGCTGCCGTCTTCGGGTTTCCCTCTGTTATTCCAACCAATCGACTTCTAGCAATAGCGTCTTTTCCCTTATTTGGCATTCTGCCCGTTTACTACCGAATTCCAAGCGGTCTGTTCTTGCTCCCAGCTCTTCTAGTGAGATTAGCATCCTGTCACCCCCTCCTCTAATGCAGGTACAATGTTTCTTAGTTCTACTTAGCCTCTAACAGAATTGTATGTTATCTTAATGCTATTGCCCCACAATTCCCCCTTTTGATCTCTGCTAAGAGATCACTCCTTGGCGTAGTGGCTCCAGTCGGTTGGTGCCGCGTCCTCCGTTCCTTCTTCCAGGAGGGGCATCAGGAGGAGTGGGGGTTGTCCATCCGACCGCTCAATAGCAGTGGATATCAAGCGCATGGCCAAGCCTCTAATGCAGGGTATACAACAGCAACCACACGTGACAGTAATAGCCATAAATGTAGCGAGAGATAGCAAAACAGACATAATCAAACCTTTCCATTTGCCAAACATCGAGGTCATCCATTCCTCCAGTGGATTGTCCACCCCGGAATGCTCATGCATGGTTTTGGAGAGGGTCCTCAACCCTTCTAATGCCTTAGAAACAGACCCGTCAGGAGCTGTATTGTTGGGAATAAATGTACAGCACACACACCCTTTTTCCGCTAAAAGCATGTCCAGAGCTATCCTATTCTGGACTGCCATAAGCGACGTAGGACCTAATTGCTCAGACAGTCCCTTAATTGCATCTCTGGTAAGGTTGGACAACCGAAGGACATTATAATGCACATAATTGATGCGGTCAACATTCTTGTTAGGGGTTACCGGAAAAAACGCAGAGAGTATAGGAACATTCTCAAAACCGGCCACAACCTGATCCGCTAATTTAAACTCTTTGGGTATACCACGAGGCACTCTTATAGCGTCTATATATGTGGGTGAACCAGCCGCCAAATCAAACGAAGGAGCGGATCTATGGTTCAGAATATGTCTACGCCTACGGCGTGTCAGTGTGCCCCCGAGACTTGGAGCACCAGGCCTTACCCGGTCCCCAATCAGAGCTAGCGGAGCCGCTAGCCTAACCATGGCACACACCCCCTCAACACCGGTGGGAATTCTAACAAGTTATCACCACAATAGAAATAGAGGTTGGCACGGGCCCACGGCCCAATAACCAGTTGGCTTTGGACGGTTTCATTACACCAGTCCGCCGGAATCGACCCAAGACTAGTGCCACTCCCCGTAAAATTGAAGCACGTGTAAGAGGCGAGTCCTTTATGAGGGGTCACCGGTCCCACTTTGGTGTTATTCGCTATGGGTGGAAAAATACTGGCAAGCATAGTACAATTGGAAGCCTGCCATGTAAGAGCAAGCATCCAATCGTATCCCCACTGGTCCTCCGGATGCAGAGGAGCAGGTTCAGTATACAAGTGGGGTCGAGGAGACGCACATGCTACACAATCCCCTACCTGTTGTTCTCTGGCAGTCTGGAGAATCCAATCCACCCAGAGATTGCTGTCCTGATACGGGTGGCCCGTTCAATAATGTCCACCGGCTTTAATTGGGAATAATCCAATGATACAACACGGGGGTCATGTCGAGGCGGCACCGTAGACTACTGGCGCAACGCTGGACCCCACCGCAGCTCCAGATGCTTCCGCATTCGGCACAGGGGGAGGATCCCGTAGAATAACCTTAAGCAGTACCTTGGTGTCTACTCCTGACTGTTCCACTTCCAGTACCAAATACACCGCCCCTTTTAATCTGGGGTCCGTGCTTATTGATGGAGTGTCCCTCCAACTGCCAATAGATAAAGTGAGCGGGTTCTGGGTAGTGCTAAAGTCACGCTGGAATTTAAAAGAAACCCATGGGCCGATTGGCGCAGGGCCGCAGTATGCCCCGGTGGAGGCACGGACCAAGTTACACCGATCGCACCACAGAACATCCGCAGTCCCAGTAGTGCCGCACCCGTAGTTAACAATGGGGTAATGACAGATATAAATATCATACCCCCTCCAAGAACTGTTGCGTCCTCCACAGTTAATCACTGAACATAAATCAAATGTGAACGAGGTATTGGACCCTTTGATATAGTCAATTTCGATTCCCCCGTATCTTTTGACACATGCGTCATCTGGGGGGTTTGGGGCGGACCTCCGTGCTGGGGGAATGGACCCCGGATGCTGGCCTGGGACCACCGTACCTATGAACAGTACACAAACAATTAATATAATACCACCAATAAAAAGTTTCTTAATACCCCCACACTGTCTCCAGATCCCCATCTTCTGCATACTACCAAACATTGTGCTGACTATAGCAACCTCTATGTCACGAGTCCTTAACCCTTAATGTCGCAGTGTCTCTTTCAGTTGTGTCTTAATTCTCGTCCCGCCGGACGTCCTTTTTTTTTTTCTTCTGCCTCAGGGGTGGACTACCCTGAGGTCTTCCAGACCAGGGGATTATTCTGCCCCTTCTGCTGGGGTCTGGTTGTCAGTCTCAGCCGAGACTGGGATTGTTCCTGGTCCGTTGATGTCGTCCACGATCTCTGTGAGGGTCCGGCCTGGTTCCTCTGCTGGTGCGCACTGGCTCTAATGGTACCACGTCTCTCCCTTACCTTTCAGCCGGACCGCGTGGGACGTCCTCTCGACCACCTGGTATGGACCTGTCCACCTGGGCTTGGACCACTTCCGCTTGATCACCTTGAGTAGAACCCACTCAGCCTGGGGAAGTCTGCCCCCGTCGTTGGCTGCTTGTCTCTCCCCCACCTGGTCAGAGAAACCTGAAACGAGAGCTTGGAGTTTGTTAAAATACACTCTGTGCTCCATTGGACGCTGTTGCCCCTCTGGAACCTTAGGCCCTGCTCCCGGACCCGGAAATTGTCTCCCCGTCAGCAGTTCATATGGGGTGTAGCCCGTACCTTGATTCACTGAACACCTGATTGTCATGAGGGCTATTGGTAGGGCGTCAACCCAGTTCAATTTGGTCTATGCACAGATTTTAGCCAATTTTTGTTTTACGTTTTGGTTCATTCTCTCTACCTTGCCTTGAGACTGTGGGTGGTACACTGTCCCAAACGCATGTTTCAGACCGAGCATGGCTTCCACCCGTTGTAGGTCACTATTTTTAAAATGCGTGCCATTGTCTGAGTGTATTTTCTCTGGAAATTCATGTCTAAGAATGTACTGATTGATTAGGCATTTTATCACTGTCTGACTGTCTTCCTTTTTAGCTGGCCATGCCTCTGGCCACCCTGTGTACGTATCTACACACATCAGTACGTACCTGTGTCCCTTGACTGTCTCCCCCATGTCTGTGTAATCTATCACTATCTCCTGCCCTGGCCTCGTGGTTAATGGAAAAACACCCATTTCTGGTTTAACTGTTGGTTGGGGATTGTGATGAGTACAGATTGTGCAGGTTTTTACAAAATTGCGCACCATCTCCGCCATAAACAGATGCCACCAATGACACAAGTTCCTCAACATTTGTGCTGCACCGACATGTCCCAAACCGTGTGCTTCCACTAATTTCCCTGCGCGCATCCCAGGGGGTAGGATGAGTCGGCCATCCGGTCCCCTCCACAGTTCCCCAACTTGCGTCGCTCCCCTTTGGTGCCATATCGTTTTCTCCTGTGGGGACGCCCCCTTTTGGAATTGTGCAATCTCTTCCTGTCCTATCTGGTTTTCCCCACTATCTTCCTCCTCTACTCTGACCAACATCATCTTTTGTGTGTAACCTGCCGCTGTCTTTGCTGCTTGGTCGGCGGCCTGATTACCCCGTGCTACCCAACTGTCAGCTGAGTCGTGTCCTTTACATTTTATGATTGCTACTTTTTCTGGCAGCCCTAACATCTCTGCCAGTTCTCTCATCTCGGTTTCATGTTTGATTGGCTTGTTCCCTGCTGTCAGGAAACCTGTTCTCATCCATTGTCCTAATTCTACATGTGCTGCCCCTACTGCATAAGCTGAGTCGGTATAAATGTTGACCTTCCTGTCTTTATGCATTTTCAACGCTTCGATCACTGCTTTGACCTCTGCTCTCTGTGCCGACTGTTGTCCTATTAATCGCTCAGCCCGTAAAGTCTCGAACCCCTCTCCAACCTGTCTGACCACTGCGTACCCTGCCTGTAAGCCATCATTTTCATGCCTAAAGCAGCACCCATCTGTAAATACGTTTTCTCCTTCTCCCAGAGGTTCTGCCTCTAAGTCTGGCCTGACTTTTTCATATTTGATCACCTCTTGTTCACACATATGCGGTAGCCCTGTTCCCACCCGTCAGCCATATTGATTCCCTCGTGTGTGAATAGTAAATTTGGGGCCCCTAGTATCCTGCTCAGGCGTTGTTGCTTTAGGGAAGTCATGGTGAACATCTGAGAGTTTACGTATGCGACAACACTGTGTTGTTAGTATGCGCAATTGATGTCCCATAACTAAGTGAGTGTTTTTTTTGTATTAACCTAGCTACTCCTGCCGCATGTTGCGTGCAGGTGGGATGCCGTTTTTCAGTTTTATCGACTAAAACGCTTGCGTACATTAGTAAAACGCTTGCGTACATTAGTACTGTCCATTTTCCCCCTTTTTTTCTGAAACAGAACGCCATGAACCACCCCTTCTGTTTCAGAAACATTGAGATGGAATGCTCATGTTGTAATGTGACTGTGTCGTGCGCGGGTGTGTGAATGCGGTATAGTTTGCCGCTGGGGAAAATCTAATATCTGATACCTGTGTGGGCACCCAATCTTAGTACATCCGTGCTCGCTTTACCATGGGCCCTAAATCTTTAGCTTGGTGTTTAGGGTGTAACCCCAGGGAGACATGCGGCGCTGCCTCCTCCCCCATACGGTACCAGCCCAATTGATCGGGTGTGTTTGTAAGACGTCCGACGCTACTCCCTCCGAACCTACATATATGTAGTCACTGCTAATGTCCCAGGCACGCCCTTCTAAGGTATCCTCGAACTCGAGGCGATACGTTTCATCGTCATTTCGATCATAGGGACCGCATGTGTTTTGGGAGCTCTTGGGGCCCCGCCCTGTTCCCTGTGGTTGGTGGAAACAATTCCTCGCCCAGTGTCCGGGCTGGCCGCATATAAAACACACTCCAGGCGCTCGGGTGTAGCCCCGGGAAACACCCCTACCTCTCCCCCATCGTCTACCTCCTCCGTTAACCCCCGTAAGACCCCCATGAACGACCTAAACCCCCCCCACCCTGGGGTGGTTGAGGGGCCCACGGTGGGACCGGGTACAGGTCGGGCGTATCCTGGCCGGAGGGAGCACCCGCCACCATCTGTTTACCCGCAGAATTCTTATTCTGGCACTTTTTATCGTTTACTTTCGCTTTCGCTTCCCCTAGTTGTAAGCGTAGCAGCTGAGTCTGCAGCTCTTTGATTTTCTCGTCCTCCTCCTGCACTTCGTCTTTGGCACGCTGTAAATGATGTACAACGTGTCGTTCCCAAACATGGGACTCACTCCCCGGGAGGTCGGGGTTGCTCAATATGGCTTCTTTAATTTTTTCAGGTAGGCCCTCCAATACTGCCCTACGGAACCATTCTTGTTGTAACCCCACCTTACCGGGGTGATGGCCCGTATGCCTGGTCCAAGTTTCCTTGCAAGTCTCTAAGTACTCTCTAGGGTGTTTGTTTCACCATTTTTAATAGCCGCGAGGTCTGTGCCAAAGATTCCGCAATTTCTATATTTAGGCGAGAGGACTCCTCGTCCTCTGCGCGGTTTTTACTGTCACCGTCGGCGGGGTCTGTGTCTGACCCCCTGTCTAGTTCCTCATTACCTTCTTTCCAGCGCCCCCGTATATCCCCTTTTAGAGTGACCTCGGCGCGTTTCGGTCCCTCTTTTCTGCGGCTATTTATATCCCAACTCCCCTGGTCTGCCTGTCTCCATTCCCCCTCTCTTTTAGCTCTATGTTCGAATGGTCTGATCTCCCCCTCCGCCATTTCAACTTTTTTAGAGGTTTTTGGACCCTGTACGGGAGTCGAGTGTCCCTTCGGCACCGGCGCATCCTGTCCCTCAATTTGCAATTCTCCCCCCGTTACTGCCAAAATAGGATATAACCTGGCCGGACGGGCACTTGATGTTGAGCCGGATTTATCATATGGCGGAGGGTTTTCACTCCCTGTCTGTTTCTTAGGTTTATTCAGGTGATCCACACCCTGGCAGTAAACTGCCAGTTGGAACCAATCCTGTCTCTCCTGTTCCTGTCCTTTCTCTTCCTGTTTCCAGGCACGATGGGCTAATATACCCACTGCCTCCTTCTTTCTACTTGCCTCTTTCCTTTTTGTCTCACATTCTCTCACTTTCTTCCAAATCAGACTGCTAAGCGGTCTGCATTCGTCTAATTTTACACTACTCTCCTCCACTAACTTCCTCAAACGTCCTTTCACCCTCTTTGCCTCCTTTTTCTCCTTCTGTATGTTATCTTAATGCTATTGCCCCACACTAAATAGTGACGAAAACAAACGTAACAGGTGCACTCAATAAACGGGAGACAACGATCGTGGCAACTGGGAAACCAGGACGGGACGTGGCGTGCTGGGAACCGGAGGACTGTGCTTGTGGCGGTGCTGACGTGACACTAACAGTACGCAAAAGTAAACCATGGAGTATCCTTTAACTTCACAATCACCTGCGCTAATGAGTACGTCCTAAACAAATCATGTGACTTATTTATGTGCGGAGCAAGGTATTTTTTTTTATTTTTCACCGCAAAAGCTGCCATGTCTAGTGATGTCAAACTAGAAGCTCTCAAACAGCTTTCAGGTCTATTCTCCGGCATTCTCCCACTCGGACATCGGAACTTTCCCACTTCCCAGTTGCTCATGAACGCCCCTTCCAAAACAAAGAGGTTTGATTCAGTTAAGCACTAAATAAGTAAGCTATCTATCGATCCATAACTAGCTAGCTTGCTTACCTGCATGTAGTCCGTTCTTGTGGTTGTTCTCATTTGTGAACTACAAACAAAATAACAAATGAACAAACGGACTGCTGACCGCAAGATTTTGACAGTAGCAGGGGCACAAAGGTGGCCGTAGGGCGTACAATGATTTTCGGGGCATCACGGCCAGAGCGAAAGGCAACTCCTACGCTGGTTCTAGCTATAGTAATGTTCCCCCCAGAAGACGCCAAGACATGAGAAAACATTAAAAGAGACATTTTGAAAGAACTCCTGACTGCTTGGTTTTGATTCAGCAGTGCTTAACAAAGTTGTCTGGCTAATGAACCAGGGATCCAATATGATTGCATCACTCAGGCCCTACCAACGCCTTGACTGACAGGGTCATGTGAACAACAATGTGCTGAAACAATGCACTTGACACTACTGAGCTTGAAGATGCTGTCCCAGAGGTGGCAGAAGCTTTGCTTGCAGCAAATTCCTTGGTGAGATTTGTAAAGCAATAAGGACTTTTAGTCCAGTTGTCAAAGACAGTTAGACAAATGAGTGAAACCAGATTCAGCAGTTTACTTCACCCTGGATTCCATCAAGGCTGCCTGCACTGAGCTCTGTGAAAAGCTTGAGAGCCGAGGTGAGAGTCAGAGGATAGATGAACTGGATTTCTTATTGGACCTTATCTAACCCTTTTACGAGGCACAGAGGGAGCTGGAAGGTGACCAGTACCCTACACTCAACTTGGTCTTCCTGTGGGCTGAGGCCACTGCCTACCTCTGGGCACAGACACCCTCCCTCAGGGAAAGGGAGGGGGAGGGATAGGACAATAGGAGAGGAGGAGCTGTAGAGAGAAGGATAGGGAGAGAGGAAGAGAAGAGAGGAAAGTCGGTGAAGAAGAAATTAACAGATGGGTAGAGCTAGAGGGGGGTGGGAAGGGAAAAGGAAGAGTTGAAGAGAGAAAGGGAAAACAGAGGAAGAGAGGAAGAGGAAGAACAGAGGAAGAAAGAGAGGGGGCAAGAAATGAAGAAATCACATTCAGAGATGAAGTGAGGATGAGAGGTGTTGAAGTATATGGTTGTTATGTTTACATAACAAAAGACCATCAGTTTATCTTTACACAGGAAGTCACATTCATTCAAAGCGTGACCTTAAGTAGCCAATGGGCTTACAGTAATTCTGGGTTAGGATTATGTCTATAAAGGAGAGGACAACCCTAAGTTTCTTTGAAATTGTGTGAGATGAGCATGAGTTTGTAAGACCTTAACATCATGAACAATAGATTATCAAATGCTGCAATAAATAATTGAATTACTCTCTTCCTTGAAGACCGGGTATGCAATCATTATTTCAACCACTATACGAAACGTCTGATTCCTAACAGTAGGTGAGGGGAAGGGGAAGAAAAGAAAAGGGGAAAGGAGAGGAAGAGAGAAGTAGGGGAAGGGGAAGAGAGGATAGGAAGGTAGGAGCAGATGAGGAGGAGGAGAAAGGGAGTTGAAGAAAAGAGGAATGGGAGAGAGCAGGATAGGAAGAAAGAAAGAGAGGAGAGCAAAAGGAGGAAAGCAGAGGAAAAGAGGAATGGAGAGTGGAGAGGTAGACATTGGAAGAGGAATACACTAGGCAGAGAGGAAGCGAGGAGGAGAAAGATAGAGGAAGAGAGGGGGAAGCAGGGGAGAGGGACAGGGAGGAGAAGAGATGTGGAAAGAAGGTAGGGAGAGGAATAGAGACAGAGAGGTGATGGGAGAGGAAGAGAGTGGGAGAACAAGAGGAGGATAGGAGGGACAGAGAGGATGAAGAGGAAAAAGCAGACAGGAGCAGAGGAGAAGAGGAAGAGAGTAGAGAAGGAGAGGAGAAAGAAAGGTGTTGAGAGAAAAGAGGAGCAGAAGGGGAGAGGAGAGGGAGACAAAGACAGGGAGGTGAAAAGAAGAACATGGGAGAGCAGCAGCGGAAGAGAGGAGAGGGTGAAAGAGAAAAGAGGTGGACATTAGGAAAGAGGAGACAGTAGGAGAGGGGGAGATGAAGAGATAGGAAGGGAAAAATCTGAAGGTGTGGAGGAGAGGAATAGTGGGGTCGAGGAAGAAATGAAGAGAGGAGCTGACGGGAGATGAACAGGGGAAGAGGATGAGAGAAAGGGAGGAAAAGAGGAGGGGGAGTGAGGGAAACAGGGAGAAAGGAG
>JACXGI010013906.1:0-19948 GCA_016801175.1 Esox masquinongy | reverse complement strand
GCTGTGTGCTACATGTGACAACAATCTCCTGTATTCTTCATATGAATGGGCTATGGGGTAGGGTGGCAAGACGGAAGCCTTTTCTTACAAAGAAAAACATCCAAGCCCGGCTGAAGTTTGCAAAAACAAACATCAAGTCCCCCAAAAGCATGTGGGAAAATGTGTTATGGTCTGATGAAACCAAGGTTGAACTTTTTGGTCATAATTCCAAAAGGTATGTTTGGCACAAAAACAACACTGCACATCACCCAAAGAACACCATACCTACAGTGAAGCATGGTGGTGGCAGCATCATGCTTTTGGGCTGTTTTTCTTCAGCTAGAACCGGGGCCTTAGTCAGGGTGGAGGGAATTATGAACAGTTCCAGATACCAGGCAATTTTGGCACAGAACCTTCCGGCGTCCGTTAGAAAGCTGAAGATGAAGAGGAAGTTCACCTTTCAGCACGACAATGACCCAAAGCACACATCCAAATCCACAAAAGCATGGCTTCACCAGAAGAAGATTAATATTTTGGAATTGCCCAGCCAGAGCCCAGACCTGAATCCAATTGAACATCTGTGGGGTGATCTGAAGAGGGCTGTGCACAGGAGATGTCCTTGCAATCTGACAGATTTGGAGTGCTTTTGCAAAGAGGAGTGGGCAGATATTGCCACGTCAAAATGTGCCAAAAAGACTGAGTGCTGTAATAAAATCAAAAGGTGCTTCAACAAGGTATTAGTTTAAGGGTGTGCACACTTATGCAACCAGTTTATTGTGAGTATTTTATTTTTTATTTTTCCCCTTCAAAGATTTCAGTTTGTTTTTCAATTGAACTGTTCACGTTAAAGGTCACATTAAAGGTGGAAAAAGTTCTGACATGATTTATCTTTGTCTCATTCTTTTACATCACAAGAACCTGGTATTTTAACGGGGGTGTGTACACTTTTTATATCCACTGTATGCCTGGAGCCAGCTCTGACCATCTCCATCCACAACACCCTAGCATGCTGCAAGACAACTTTATAATAATATAGCTTACCGTTGTAGTGGTTTACTTTCTAATTCTGTGATTTCCAATTTGCATTTACGGCCTTGCCTCGTTGCAACAACTCCAAAGAAGGTATGGGAGGGATGAATATTGAGATGTGTCCTCCAATGCACATTGTGCTATTCGGCTTCTTATCAAAGAAGGTATGGGAGGGATGAATATTGAGATGTGTCTTCCAATGCACATTGTGCTATTCGGCTTCTTATCACACTGCTTGCTCAACCAGGAAATATTAGCCTGGCACATATGCGCTGGCAGGAGAGCAAATTCTCCTCCAACCACCGTGTCTGAGCTTGCAGGCACCCAACCTACCACAAGGAGTTGCTAGAATGCACCAAGCACCAAGGCAAATCAGTCTGTCCAAAATTCCAAGCATAAAATCTTGGCGGCGCTAACCCAATTGCCCTCTGATAGACTCCCAGGTGCTGGTATGCTATGCTGCATCCAGAATCCAAAGTCCTGGACATCAAGATGCAGGTGTACTGAGGCACCTTTGTGGCAAAATGTGTACTGAGGCACATTTTGTGGCAATTTCAGTGTTTTCACAGGCACAGATCAACCTTTTGGGTAACTGGACGAATGTTTAATATCGACTAGGAATTGTTGCATCAGTTCAGATGAATAACTCTAATCGTAAATGTAAAATGTTGGACACCAACCATAACTACAGATGTCAGATCCTTAAACTGTGACTCATTGACACCAGTGATGTGTTATCATTCCAGTAATGGACACCCCATAGCTGTATTAATCCCAGATTACAACATGTTGGGTATGCCAGTGTGAGAGCATTTGCGTGTATGCGTATGTACGTGTGCATGTGTTGTTTGAGTCACAGAAACCCCAAGCCTCTTCCAAATTACACAGTGGATCTGGGCAGAGCCGGCACTTGGCTACCCAGCATGCATCATGTCTTACATAAATAGTGGTCTGACGGAAGCAACTGTCACGGTTACCATGGTTCTGGTCAGGACAGATGGTCAGTGCCAGGTTAAACCATAATTGGACCCTAAGGCACTCCCTCGTTTCGTGGTCACTACGTTTTAGTGAAGGGACAGCAGGTTGGCATGAGTGTGCATGTGTGTGAAGGTCTCTTACAGTACATACCAGAAGCTATCGTACGTATGTATTGAAGTTGACTGGGTAGCTGAATTACAGAATTGCAAAGCCTTCTAAGGCCTCACAAGACACACACACACACACACACACACACACACGCTATGACCCAAACACACAACAAGGTAAGAGCTTTCCTCATTCCTCTCCACTATGGGTTTCCAATGCACTTCATAGGCCATGTGTTGTACACATTTTTAGTTTTGTAACTTTTTCCTTTTTTTATGAAGAGCTGGTCACAATTAAAAGACCACCTTAGTCCAATACCTATGTTGTTTTCCACTTTTAAAGATCAAGTGGAAACATTTGCAATACACTGTGCATGCACGGAAATGTATGGAAGCACTACAAATCTATATCAGATGATTAATTATAGCTTTCTAGGTACATGTCTGTCTTGAAATATTTAGTGTCCTATATTCGTGGGACAAAAGATGAGAATCTCTGACCCTTCACCATGTACAGTATGTTCTCGTACTGTATCCTGTATACCCATTTCTAGAATGAAAATGTGTAGAATGTATATCATATCCTATTATTGAATGAATACTTATCTATGTAACAGGTTAGCTATCTGTATGTACTTGAACTAGCCTTGGCTCCTGATTCTTATAGCTTTACTCACAGATGTCAGTGGGTCTGTGCTATCTAAGCCTAGCCTAAATCTGCTAACCACATGTATTCAGTGAGTCCAAACGGTGTTGGGTTCCTCAACACCTAGTTACCTCACAACAAGCTTACTAACGCAATGAAGACCGTAGGTCAAGTGGTGACATACTGAAATCCAGGATGCTATAGGAGTAGTTTAATGAGTATCTATATTCACTGAGACATATGTTTCATATTTAAGCATTTAGAGAGGAGCACCAAAGGGAGATTGCGTACATTCAGAGACAATAGACAGCATCAGTGGTGTCGTTAGCCCTGGGCGTCCGGGGCTATAGCCCCGGAACTTTTATGAATAGCCCCGGATCTCAAACGGACCAAAAAAATAAAAATAAAATAAAAAGCCCCTGATCTATTTATCTATAATTCCGATCATGCATTATGACAGTGTAGATGTCTCTGGACAGCATTTTAAACAGCAGGTTTAAAATACTGTTTAAAACACCAACAGGGTGAAGAAATGTCCATCCAGTCATGAAGAGTAGATTCAAATGTATCTACTACCACAGAATGCACTCAGAGAGGCCGGTGTATATGATAAACCAGTTTATTCAGTCTCTCAGAATAAACAGAATAGTAGAGTTAGAACCACAAATCCTTCTGAACTTCATGACTCCAGCTCCCACAATGCCCTCTTATCTCCTAGGTAACCAACAGACACCCCCAGCCTGCATAACTGTTCCACACAGGAAATACCATTACTTTGAGAGACCATTTCTTGAGCAAAAAAAAGGCAATCCCTTTGAATGAAATCTGCCAGTTTAATGCTCACTGGATAAAGGTACCAGTTGGAGATTCTGGTATGGGCCTAAGTGAGTAGAATCAAGTTAAGACACTTCAGATAAGAGATCAGAATCCAAGCTTTCAATATTGGTCTTTTTGTATAGGTCCGTAAATATCATGAGAATTACATTTTAGTCATTACCTGACGTTCTTCTCCCCACCAACCACCACAATTGAGCTTGCAAGTGCTTACCACAATGACTCACTAGAGCTCGATGCAACAAATCCGCCCATTCGACATTCCACCCATCCACCTCAGGCCACACAAATTGTACCACCTTTTGTGGGACCCCCGGCACTGTTATGGTACACCGTGACCAGGATTTAAAGTCCTAGGTGCAATAATGCAGCAGTACTGTGGGGCACTAACTTATGAAAACATTTAACGCTAAGCTGTTAAATCACGGTGTAGGAGCAGAAGTATAGGACTTTTAGCATTGATGATTAAAGGAGAATTGTATGATAGGCCATTACAGAAACACACAGCAACTCTCAGGTTAAGGCATGAACTTGTGTTTAAAAGAAGAAATATCCCAGTGCTGCAGTCAACAGGAGCTATCTAAAAGTCTGCTGTATTCGTCAGCAGAGAGATGTGACCACATTGTAATTCTCTCCATCTCTCTCTCTCACACACGCACCTGAGCCAATACAACCTCAAGGAAAACATTTCTCATCCCTCAGCTCATCCCTCGGCTTCAGTGTGCCGTTCCTTATCTGTTATTCCTCTCGTCTATTTCTCACTCTCACATTCCTGTCCCTGTCACAGAGGGAGCCTCTTCCTCTGGGTGGCCAGCAGGACTCCAGCAAGCGGTGAGCGAAAAAACAGCGATAGTGGGAAAGCAGAGAAAAAACTGCAGTAGTCATGTCCAGTCACTGCCATTCATATTTCCATTGTAAACCCTTACCAGACACACTCAAATGCTTGCCGCTCTCACACACAGGCACTGAGAAACAGTGAGAGAAAGACACTTAAAGAGAGGTCTAAAATAAAGTCAAATACTCAGCAAATATTAATCTCTAGCATTGATGTCCTTTAACAGGCACTCTTATCCAAAATGGCCTACAGCAGTGAAAGCATACATTATCACACTGGACTACCATGGGAGTCAAACCCACAACGCTGGGGTTGAAGGTGCCAGGCTCCAGCAGCTGAGACACAGGAAACAGATTAGCTACACGTCTCACCAAAGCTAGTAGAAAACATGGCTGCTTTTTTATCTTTGGGCCAGAGCAAAGGAATGGAAGGAAGGGTAGTAGGTCAGAAGTAGAGAAGGAGGGAGGAAGAGGAGAGAGGGTGCTAAATCTGTCTCTCTTCGACCAGGGTTTTAATACGCTCCTTAGAGACGACTGGCATTAGTGAAACACACTGACTCTCTTTAATAAGATTGGCCTGGAAAACACTCCGCTATGGACTCTCACAAACACACGCACGCACGCAAGCTTGCACACGTGCACACTTCTCTGGCTGCCATAGTGTTAGAGAAACCTCCCTAGCCCAGAACTTCCTTATTTCTCTGTGAAACTTCACGGTCAAAAGCATCCATTTACTATACATTATACTAGTTGATGAGATCAACTGTGGTCATTCACGGTCAGCAAGCTTCTTTCAGGATCAACAGTTTTCATCGACGGTCAAAGGCATTCATTCACGGTCAACGGTGCTCATTAAAAGTCAACAGCGGTTGCTCACGGTCAACGGGCTGCGGTCATTCAGTCAGCCGGCACTGCTCTGTAATCAGTGCGTGTGTGTCAGCGAGGTGTCCGTGAGGATGTCTGGACAGTCTGGTGTTCAGGCTGGGAGAAATGCATTTTGCCTCGTCTTAAAATATATAGGCAGGAATACGAAGCCAAACTCTCTATCCACTGATAGAGAGAGTTAGAGACGGAGAGCAGGGGATACTCCACCCTAGGATGTGTACATAACTGACACAGAGCAGCTGGTATCATTCCTCCAGTGATCATATGCAGTCATCCTAACCACTGACTTGTATTAAAAGGCTAAATGTTCAGCTAAATGTCAGAATTGCTGCTTTCAACGTGCAGGACTCAAATCCATTCGTTGACAGCAAAACGTTACAACACCACGTCCGATGAGCTATAAAACATGGAAAGCGTCAAAACGGGACTAAGACCAAATCCTACTACGCCGACTCTGATGCTTGTCAGATGTTCCAGGGCATGCATCACAAACTAGGGATGAAGTAGGGAGTGTAATACCAGGCATGTAATCAGAGCATGTGAGGTCCAGCTGGTAGGTGTGTTGACATCTTCAACCTCTCTCTGATCCTGCCTGTAACACCAATTAGCTTAAACCTTAGGATGCATGGTAAACATTACACCCCAAGAACACCTATGCCAGGTCAAAATGACCCCATTATATAATATCTGTGTTTCATTTATATGGGTCTAAAATATCCATTGTGTGGAAGATAATAATTTTGAGGGGTGATTTTGGCCCTTTCAATAAATGTTTTATTGTTTGAAATTTTTAAGTTGCTTTTCAACCATTTGATATGATAACATTATGAAAATCCATAACAGCTATTGACAATATTAGGATATTTTTCTTACAATCAATAAGTTTCATATTCAATCTTTGAATGTGAATAACAAAATGAAACCACCTTAGATTAACAAAATTTCAAAACTTTTATTTGAAAATCCAAAGTGCAGTATCAATATAAATGACACATTTTCAACTGTGAAATTTTAAAACATAAATTAAACTGTGTGTGTGTGTGTGTGTCCACGCATATGTTACAAACCACAAGCGTGTGACTACGCTCTTTGCAGACCGGTGTGTTGCACTGATGACACCAGGAGCGGACTTGGTCAGAGCTGGCCCCACTTTCTCTAATGGCACTGGTTGCTCTGAGTGGTAGTGAAATGTCTCTCTTTCATCACCTAATTTCTTTCTATTGCCTCAGTGGTAACCATATCCATGAAGTCGGGGTTCTGTACCATAAGTAAATGGTGTAAACATCGATGGTGGCTTTTGTTGACACCACTGTTGTCCCCAGCATTGGCCCTGGGCAGTTCCTTAGGATGTTATGGGTTATGAGCACCCACAACTCCAACCTGACCTACAGGCACATAGTCTGTGTCATGGGAATTGGACAGCATCCTCTGAGACAGAAGCACCAATGGCTTCCTCATTTAGCATCTAAAACTAATTTGGTTGTATATCTGACAAACACAAAAAGCCAGACAATATTTTAACGCACTTCAATTGATTGAATAGTAAGTCAAACTCTTAAAACATATTGTGGTATTCCCAATACTCCAACTATTTTAGCATTATAGATCAGGCAAGAAAGCTATTATTATTATTGTTATTATTATTTTTATATACAGTATAGGCTTGCAACGGTTATCAATATTCACACATCAAATGTTGAAGACATCAAAAGATTTGTGAGATAACATTTTTGCAACATACTTACATGTATCAGATAATTGGGAAAATTGTCTTCCAGTACAGTGAAATTGTTAACTGCAGATGTTTTGTACAATGTAAATATATTCCTGACTGTAAAGTGTTACTAGAATCAAAGGAGATAAAAAGGAGAAATGAAAATGGTGAATTATAATATTAAAAACAAGATATTTAATAAATACTATATTAATTATTGTCACGTCCTGGCTATGCCCCTAGCCATCTCTGCACTGGGCTGGGGCCATAGTCAGGACAGGATAGAAGGTGGTGCCTCTAGCCACCTCCGATCCTTTTGGTCTCCCCAATTGGAGGCAGGTGTAGATCGTTGCCTCCAATTGGGGACCCTATTTATGTTCTCTGTGTGGCCACACCCGGTGTGGTTCATTTTGGTTTTGTGTTTGTACCTGATGCCCTACGTCACTGGTTGCTGCTATTGTTTTGTTTCTTTTCCCATTAAACTATGGATTACTACCACCTTTCCTTCTCTGTGCTTGTGTCCAACCAACACAACAGTGACAATTATATTGACTTTATTGTTGTAGCAAAAGGAAAGGTCAGTTTGATGAGTGCAAGGCAGTGAAATCCAAAGGAAATATATACGGGTTGCGTTTGACAAACATGAAAACTTGGGGTAGTGGCGCAAAATAAGGTTTCACTTAAAGTAAGAAATTAAAAAACTAAACTATATTTTGGAACATTAAAGACACATTATTTAAGGAATTCCATAGCATATTAGATGATTACATTGGTGGGGGATCAATACAGTAAAAAAATAAATAAATAATTAGGGTGGGTCAATTTGACCCTGCATAGGCATCCTAGTGTTACACTGACCACAACAATCTCTGCCCTGAGGACACTTGCCCTAATGACTAACTACAGTAAACACAGGTGCATCTCAAAAAATATGAATATCGTGTAAAAGTTCCTTTTTCTGTAATTCAAATCGAAAAGTGACACCTTATATTCTAGATTCATTACAGATAAAGTGAAACATTTCAAGCCTTTTTTGTTTCAATCTTGATGATTACAGCCAACAGCTCACGGAAATCAAAAATCCAGTATCTCAAAATATTAGAATAGAATCACAGCAAGGGCAGGTTGTATAATGCAAGAGGAACCCAAACGTAAGAGGTAAGGGTCTACAGGCATCCCTTGCACTTTCTAGAATGTTTCCATTAGTCCACAACAAGACTACATTGCTGCCTGTTTCAGGTTTGCCAAAAAACACTTGTCCCACAACACTACTGGAACAATGGTCTAAAAAGTTACTTTTTGGCAAAAAGCACAACACTATGTTTTGGAGAAGGAAAAACACAGCATACCAAAACCACATCTAAACCGTGAAGCATGGTGGAGGAAGGAACATGGTTTCTGGCTGCTTTGCTGCCTCAAGGCCTGGAGGGCTTGCAATCATTGAGTGTACAATAAATGCACATTTGTATGAGGAATCTCTAAAGGGGTATACCAGGGGACAAGTCCATCACCTGAAGCTTAAAAGATGTAGGGTCATAGCGTGCAAGCTATTCAGTACTACAGAAAATAGTTTAAGGTTTGAGTGGCTTAGGTCATTGACTATTTTTAGGACCTTCCTCCTGGTATAGAAGGCTTCAATTACAAGAAGCTTTGCCCCAGTGGTGAACTCAGCCATTCTGCCCATCTCAAGTGCCTTGAGATGACCTTTTTGAGGATGACATGCCATAATCCAACCCTATATAGAGGGAAATTTTCTAAGCACTTTCTAAGCACCTATAAGCAGTATGCTGTTCTTTTGATTTTAAAATAAACATTTAATTGTGAAGCATCCAAAGGCACTATTGTAGTCATATTAGCAATTCATGATTGTTTTACATTTTCAGTTCTACTCTCTTCTTTACACTTCAAACTGATATTTCCATCTTTTGTTTATACAACTTCTCGCATAAAACCACTAGAATATGCTGTACGCATTTGCTGTCAATTACGTTTTGGAACATTTGTGCATATCCCTACCACCGTGCATAAAGCTGTGCTTAAAATTTCAGTTAATCAACATTGTAAGCTACACATTATAATATTTCACATCAGCCTTATTATTTAAAACAGCGTATGGCTTCACTAAACTACTTTGATAGGCATCAATGGGGATGAACTTTGTAATGCTTGCAAATGAAAAAGTGGGTATACCGTGTACCTGCATACAGTCTCCACTAAACCACTGAATGCAATGAACGACAGTTTTGTTCAATTCATGATTGATAAACACTTAAATTAAAAACCTTTTGGGAAAAACTTTTTTTTAATTATTTCTGTACTTTGGTAGTGGCCAAAAGAAAGAGACCCAGCACTAAACACTAATGGAAAGGGACAATATAAAAGCAGCATTCATCGTCATCATACGGTCACAGTCTGACCAATGAAATTAAGTTTATGTACTGTTTCATGAACCTTATATTTTTTTTGACTATTTAAATTTTTTTATGTCAAAATCTGCATTTTTTCATACTGTCCTCACAATTCTACCCCAGCTTGTGTTTGCACTCACAGCTAAAGTTGTAAAATAAGCTGACAAGTTTTCATGCAGTTAAGCAGGTGTGGTCATTGGAAAATAGCAGATACATTTGTCCATGCAGTTACACATGGTTGTTTTACAATAGGTATACATTACAATTATAGAAGGGTAAAAGAATATCTCCCCAAATTGGTGATTATTTAGGTTCTGGGGCGCCTGTACAGAATTTGGATATATTTTGAACCTACCAAATATCTATAAAAAACTGCAATAGACAGGGCCTGTAACCTCGAGAGTACATAAAAGAAGAGATCCTTGTTATGGTGTTGCTGGGGAATTACTGTGGAGAATGAAGCCAGTTTGATCCAAGTGTTCACTCAAAGTACTAAGCCTGATGGCCAAAAAAAATTCTTATGTTGTCTGATTTGGTATGAGTAGATACATCTGCCCTTTGAATCCCAAAGTCTTACAAATGTTTTAAGAAATGTTATGCAATATCTATGTTTGGTCAAGTAATTTTCTACACTATTTTAATTTACACAGTTCAATCCTACTGATTTAAAGCATGCACAGAAACTTGATGAATATCTTTTTCAATAACCTGTACATAAGCTAAGATTGGGAAATATTTGTTCATTTGAAGTGAGTGCTCATAACCACAAGTCTAGTTTAGTCATTAGCAAGACTGATCAGAACATTCAACTAGAGATTGCTACTGTAATGTAGGCTAAAGCTTTTGGGAGCTTGTAGCCGTTCTAAGGACAAAGATTCAGCAGGAGACATGCTAGTAGTGTAAATAATGGATTAATGTATTTCCAAAGCACTGGTCATTAACGTGACAAATGCAGCCTACTATACAATTATATTTACAAAGTTCTGTAGCTTTTAAACCCTGTATTCAGAATTCAGCCTCAGGCAAAACTGGTTCTTAATCATACCAGACATGTGTGGTCTAGCAAGCTCTAATATAACCTCCCCATTCAGCAACCACAAAAAATAATTACTGACATGTTCATGCCCTAGCAGGTACTTAAATCGGTCCTCCATTCTCGACAAAAGACAATTAAGAAATTGACAAATTGGTATGATTGTAGGTTAATAAGTTGTGGCAAAAGTATTGGCATCCTTGCACTTTATTAAAATAATGCACCATTTCTTCTAGAAAACTGCTGAAATTCAAAAGTATTTTGGTCAAACATGGGGAAGGTTCAGTGATGTTTTGGTGTTGCTTTGCTGTCTCTGGCACTGGGTGCTGGAACGTGTGCCTGAAATCATTAAATCAGGAGAAGCACTTTGGAGCACAATGTCGAACCCATTGTTAGAAAAGCACCCAGGAATGGTTCAAGAACTGTTCTGTGGCAGCCAATTATTCAAGATCTAACCCCTATTGCATCTGAAAACTGCTATTGGGAGGCACACTTCAAATCTTGGAGACCTGGAGAAGTTTGCATAATAAGCAGGCACGGCGCTACACAGGGGCTAGAGAGTGCTATAGCCAAGTCACTAACATGCGTAGCCCCAGTTAAGCCCCTCAAGCTTTTAAGTATTTTTTCATTTTTAAATAAAGAAATATGTAATTGTTAATACCCAGCTATTTTCTTAACTCCCCCACATATTGGTCAGACTCCCCCTCAGCACTGGGAGGGAAAAAATCCTGGCACTGTGCCTGATAATAAGAGTGATTGCAGCTACTTTGGTTGTGTTACCAAATATTGAGTCTAGGGTGTTAACATTTTGGCAATGCAATTTTTGTTTATTTTCTGATTTAAAATATATTTAGTTCTGAATCAAGCAACAAATATTCTGTAATATTAACAGTGAAAAAAAGAATTTTGTGACCAAATACATTCATACATTCATTTTTAACATATTTTTAGAGACTGAGCTATTTGAAGAAGAATTTCTGGCCACGACTGTATATAAATTAGGCTCCTTCATAGAAATTACCATAATCATCTACTTCGCTATTGTGCATCTCTCCACTATATTTACTGGCCTACAATAGCAGATAGCATACTGTAGTTACAAAAGGACAATAGCTTTTTTTTGTTGTTGTTGAGAGCAAAATCACAATTAGTCCTGACGGGAAGCCCGCGATGTGAAGCACATGTGGTAAATACCAACTACTGATTATTGTGTCAGTTTTCAAATTAAGAGCACACAGTTCTCTTTCGCAATGTTTCAAAGTACAACTACAGAAAAACTGTTTGAAATTAGTGCAACTGGAAACTTTTTGAACTATAATTTTCTCCTCATATATCTGCCTCCACGTATTCATTGACTGTATTCAAGACTGGATGTTATTTAAAGGTAACAGGAAAACGTTCCTTCCAATCAACCAAAATTTCAGACAAGTTCTTGAATATCTTCATAAAGTTCAACATATTTTAATAAAATAATATACAGCTCCAGAAAAAAATGAGAGACCACTGCATCTTTTTCTTTCCTTTCCAAAAAAGTCAAAAAGGAAGGTTTTGCGTGAGGAACAGAAGGGTTAAAATTAAGAGACCACTGCAAATTGAACGCTTCTGTTCCTCACTCAAAACTTTCCTTTTCAATTTTTTTTGAAAGGAAAGAAAAAGGTGCAGTGGGCTCTTAATTTTTTCTGGAGCTGTATATATATATATATATATATATAAATAACATCATAATACTCATTGCTATTTCTATATTGCGTAAAGTGCATATAACAGAAAAGGTAGCACTTTCCGTTAAGTTGACACTAATTACTATGTAACTGCAATGTAAATACAAATTAACAACTGCATTAACAACAACGTAATACCACAGGTTTCACATTGTAATTACAGTAGAATAATCGTTTTTGATATATTATTACACTTGTGGAAAAACAAAAGGTAATTACAAACATCCTGTAGGATGCTATTCCAAGTTTGTAATTACACATGATTTTTGTTTTAGTAATAACACAATGTCTTATTACACATGTCCTGTTATATTACAGCACAGTCGTTCTGGTATATTATTTATCCTGTTTTAGAGGTCATTTAATCTGCCTTCCTGGTCCCACGTCTGGGACCTGTAACAGATTCTTGGGATTCTCATAAACTGCTTATTCCTAGGTAGGTAGACATGAATTACATATGTAATTACATTGTATTTACAAAGGTTTTTTGCTTTTAGTTTCACTTTCTCATAAGTTGCTTATTCCTGGGTAGGTACATATTAATTAAAAATGTAACTACATGGTATTACACAGGTTTTAACATTACGTTTCACTTTCTCATAAGTTGCTTATTCCCAGGTAGGTAAATATTACTTAACTACATGGTATTTACAAAGGTTTTAGCCTCTAGTTTCACTTTCTCATAAGTTGCTTATTCTTGGGTAGGTACATAATAACTACAAATAAATTACATTATTCTTACATAACATTTGATTGAAGAAAACATTGTAGCCAGGCAATAAGTTAGCCTGTACGGTTTGTCAGTTAAAGACACATTACTGATTACCGACCCTATTTTTAAACCTCCAAAATGGTAGGCGAGATATGTAATATGTTGTGCATATCTGCACAATCTCTAAGTAGAATTACTCTTGCCTCTGAAATCTAGATGGCAGGCTATGTTTAAGGGTCAGCATCTAGCTCTAGGAGGGACAGCCACCGTTAGGATTAGCTAGAGACAACATCTTCGGTATAGCTATTCATTTGGTGCAACAGAGCCGACTGCAAAAGTGTAATTCCAATGTTTTATTTAAATGTGTAACAAAACATTGCGTAATTAATAAAACAAAATTGTGTGTAGTTACACACTTGGAATAGCATCCTACAGGAGGTTTTGTAATTATCCTTTGTTTTTCCACAAGTGTAATAACCTACACTGATAAATAATTTTTCTATTGTAATTACAATGTAAAACCTGTGGCATTATATTGTTGTTAATACAGTTTTTAATATGTATTTAAATAGCCGTTACACAGTAATAAGTGTCAACTTAACGGAAAGTGTTACCAGAGAGGGTAATTAAAGAATCATAGAACCTTAGAATTCTCAGCGAAATGTGTAATTTCAGGTCAAGATATTGACGTTACGAACAAAGGCCATTGATTTACCACCAGAAAGTTGTAGAAATATACCTTCAATAGAGATTGCTAGCAAAAATGTATACATAAAATGATTTCAGAAGCTGTGGCGTCTCCTATGTGGGCATTACTTCAACCAACTTGTAGACTCATGCTCACTGGTCAAATTATGGCAGTAAGTTTAAAGTTCTCACTGCAACTATAGGTTTTATTGTTGTTAAGTGTTGTTAAGTTTTCAGAGCATGTTTGGGTTCCTCTCCCTAGGCTCTGCTGAACAGAGTAATGAATGCGAGATCTAGATGCTGAAAGATTCTAATTAGTTTTTATGAATTACTTGGCTTTTCATGATCAGCATGAAAACAAAAATTAAGTTTAACTTTAATAAGTATCTCCTAAATTACTTGCATGTAAATTGTAAACAGCTGCTGTGCAGCTTTTCTGGCAATTTTCTACTAATCGAATGTGCTCATTGATACATCCTTGCATTGCTATGTAGTTGTTAGACTGCATACATTTTGCAACAATGTTTTCTCGTGGCCATAAGCACCTGTTTGAATGTGCAGACAGGTCACATAGGGAATATGTAAATTATTTAGAGCAGATCTTTTACAAGAGACAAATTTGAAAGTCTTTAAATGTTATGTGACATTACACATGTAACGTCAGAGTACATACCAGCCGTTAGGGGCAGACCTTTACTCGAATGATTACAATTTAGAATTCAATGAGAAGTTTCTTTTCCCTAGCATAATTCCTTACATATTCCCCTGAGACCACTACAGAATGTGATAATAATACAGCTGTAAGATTGACTATTGCCAGCGTATTGAGACAATTCTACAATGTTGCCAGCTAGTAGGATCATAGGCTACACTTTGCGGTAGTGGTCGAAAGAATAGATTCACAATCAAAGCATAACTGGCCAGCCAGCAGACATATCAAAGAGTAAACTAACTACAGTTAATAAGAGGATTTCTTAAAAACAACAAGACCAGACCTTTGCCTGGCACCTTTAAGACCTGGGATGGTGTCATTGCCACTCTTTAAGGTTAGGAATTGATCGTTTTTTTATTATAGAAAGAACTCTCCTTGAGTTTCATAAGGGCAAAATTACAGACCATTTCGGCTGGGAGAAGGGTGAGGAAAAAAGTGCTTTAAATCGTTTTGGTAAAGAAAACGATGCAATCAGCAAAGCATGCCATGTCAACCGGATTCCGGGATCATCTTTCACAAACACACCACCAAAAAAAAACTAAAAACATCTCATTTCGGCGTGAATACTTATAACCTTTTAGAGTTCACAAAACATTGCAGGCAGAAAATCCCCACAACGATAGTCACATTTTGCTGGTCCACATGATGACAAAAAGTATGATTTTGGCTTAGATGTTGGTTGTATGGTAAGAGTTATATTTGTAGGGTTAGGGAACGGACAGCAGTGCACCACACAGGTTTTTCTTGACAGAAATCTGTCTTAGCGGTTTTCTACGTTTTTTTTGCTCATTACCTTAATTCCTGGACTAATCCCTGAATTGTATGCAACGACGCAAGTGTCAGCCACAGGCTGTGCCACATAGGCCACCAGGAAGTGTTGAAGTTTTTTGGCTAATTACATTTGTTCAAATGCTTGACGGTGTGTCAGTTTTGGTTTGAGTTCAAACTGCAACAACTAGCAAAGAAAAAAATAAGTTTCAAGCTAGCGAGTGGCACCGGGAAATTGTTTTATTCAGTTAGCACATTATGTAGGCATTCATTTCTATGATTTAACTGCCGTATTTGGTTAAAAAATTGTGAAGCCCTAGACAGAGTGGAGGTAGAAACAATTAGAATGAGAAAGAGAAATGGCCCTGTCACAGTGAGAAATAAAGAAAAGAAAGGAGGAATTGGAAACTAAAAGGAGGGCTTGAAACTAAATAATCATTAAAGGCAAGACTATTGACCTACACTTAATATTAACAATAAAATGTAGACAGTCTAGCTTCATTAGTCAACTCTCAGTGTAATGTAGTAAAATCTCTCTGAACTGAGCTCTTAATCAACTAAAAGGACAACACTATATCTGTCCATTTAGGGTGTGGTATCACTTAGGACAACAGTGAACTACTGCAAATGGTCCCTCTCCTAACAAAACTGACACATGCATAACATGGATTCCAGGAAGAGTAGCTGCTGCTTCCACAGGAGCAAATGGGGATCTGAATAAACAAATAAACACTGGTGCAGAACAGACACGACTCACTTAGAGTGTGGACAACATATAAGCTATGTATCGTCTCCATATATTTATTGAATGCATAAGTACATTTGCATGATGAGTACTTGGCATGCCACCCTGGGTCCTCTGCACTATTAAGAGCAGCCTGACCAGCGGGTGGTAAAGACTGTGCTCCAACCAATCCAGGACAAGTACCTGAAACGATGCCTAACGAAAGCCTGAATCATTATCAAGGACCCGTCATACCAGAGCCACGCGCTGTTCCTTTGAATATCTCCAGTCAAACAGGGACTGTACCGAAGCATAGAATCTCATACTAAAAGGCTCTGAGACCGTTTCTATCTGCAAGCCATGAGACAGCTGAGCAACTGACCTGGCTGACCCTGTACAGTCTGCTTAACTGGGCACACATGCACTCCCTCACACCCTCACCCATATAAATGGGTACTTAGTGTAACATAATACTAGTGCTGATACTGCTTGCAATTCAATAAATCTTGTAAATTTTTTTGTTTCACGGATTCACAAAGTACAAAAAAAAGATGGATAATTCTGTTTTCTTGGATCACTCAGTCGCACCAGCTGAGAAAGAAAAATATTTTTAACAATTTTGTTGATAGAACGAACAAATGCAACCCCCCCAGAGTGTAAGTAGCGGTCATAAAGATTGTACACGTCCCTTTGTTGACAAGAAATGAGTGTAGAAATAATTAACTTGTACACTCATTAAGGCTCCCCAACATTTCGCAACTTCAGGTTAGCCATAGAATAGCTAGTGTAGTTGCGGTAGCTAGGTCCTGCGTGTTCTGGGACTTACTGACAAAAATGAACAAATTGAGTCTAAATGTGTTATTTTCACCAATCAACAAGAAAAATCTGATCATTGATGACAACAGTTGAGTAGGACGTTCCAATGTAAAACAAAATTGCATGATACATTCAATTCCAAAACTGGGTATTTCCAACCAACATAGGGTGGTGCCTTAAAGCCTGAGGGCACAGCCCCTTCATTATATGCACTTCTTGGTGGCACATCAAAGCAGCCTATTCAGAACTAAATTTAGTACACCAGAGTCTAATAATTAGCTGGCTGAGAAGCTACATCAGGTTAGTCACAACTGGGTTTGGAGAAGAAAACTGTTCTACCCTAAGGTTGGGCAGCCCTGGAATAAGGAGTACTTACTAGTAAAGAGGTGTGTGGTTTTCTGACATAGCCATCTTAAAATGTATGAACTAACTTTAAGTCACTATGGATAAGAGTGTCTGCTAAAGTACTAAAATGTGAAATATGTTGTTTTCAACCATCCCATCTATACTCCACAGAGTACAGTCTGTAAGCAGACACTCAAAGTTACCACAACATGGCCTCCTTCCCTCCCCCACTTGACAAGACATCTACCATTCAGACTAACAGACAGTCAAAAAATGGACAGCTCATAGACACTTCATACTGTTATTATGACTAATTATACGCACTCGTAGATAGCATAAGATGTAATTACCAACCCGTCTATACACAGATTAGTGCTGGATTTGGATTGCGAGGTCTAGACAAGTTACCATATTTGAACTAACGTGCAAATAAAACTGACACCTACAATGTGCAACCTTAAAAATGTACTCCCTTACAAACACACGCATACCAGTTGCCGAAGATCTAATGCAGCAGTTACAGCCAAGTCAACCAGTGCACAGTACATGTGTGTGTGTGTGTTTTGAAGAGATTGGCCTTCTAAAAGAACAGCGTAGCTACATCAATTGAAATGCATGCTATTACAGGGAGTGGACAACATAATGGAAACACATAACGATATATTAATATGATAGACCTAATAAGGAGTTGGGCAGCTCCATTTCTACTTGGAATTCTGTCATACAAGTACTGAACTGTGTGTAGGGGGATTCGGCACCAATCTTTAAGAAATGCCTTCAAATGTTTCCCATAAAGGCTCAGATCTGGTTATTGGGGCAATTTCAGGTCATCCTGCTGTTCATAAAACCACTCTAGAATTTGAGCTCCTTACACAACTTACACATCTTTCTGTGTTGGCCATGGATAAAAGCAGTGTCTGATTGGCAACACTGCCATAAATTCCACTTTGTGAAGCTCACAGCATACAGTTTTTGTTTTGCTGATTCAATTCAGTGGTAATTTTATGATACTTCTGGGGCATTGAGCAACTATCATGTTGAGTATCCATTCCTATTCCTGTTGGTCAGCTTTGACTAGCAACCACAGCTTCTTTACCGATGGAATTTGTCTATGTTTGGCATATGCCGTCTGTATTTTTGAGACTGTTTTCCTTGACACATTGAATAATTTTGCAGTTTTTGTGAAATGCACCTGCAATTCAGGCACCGAATATTTGGCCTCTATGGAACTGTTAGTTACCTCGCATGTTGCTTTGAAAACTCAAATATCAAAGTGCTAATTGTCAGACCGATTTTATGGCTGACACATATGTACTGCTAACTGTCAATCAAACCTAATGTGAACTCTGCAGCTGAGTTTGGAATTGTAATTTAGTTATGTCAAAGTAACAGTCCTTCTGCATGTGGCGTTTCCATTATTCTCTCCACCCCCTTTTTATTGTTTGCCTGTGTTAATCACACTCCAGCGTGGTCGGTGGTAAACTGACTGCAATTTGGATGACTGGCTCTGAAACCTGAATGCCAAGGTCTACTGCAAAGTCCTGTCTTTGAAATAACTCACTTGGAAGACAGAAAAGAGAATCTGAAACAAAGGTTTTATTCTCACTGACATTTTTAATGCCAGCAAGTTTGTATCATGTTTTCAACAAAGTATGTATTTGACTTGTATGGATTTCAGTGGTTTGACTAGTAATATCACTACAAGTGAGATATTATTGTAAGGAGATATTTGCATTTGGAAGCTCAGGTCAGGTCCTCTTGGATTGTCACACTCTCCCGTTAGGTCTTCTAATGCAATGAAGTAATAAAAAGGAGATGCTAAAACGAACAGTTTATGAGTAATGATTTCACCCTTGGGTTTCCCAGTGGGAACATTAAATACTGCACACACTAGTTTGAAACCACCACCAACAGTTTAAGCACCACCGCTGCCCAATCACACAGAATAGGTATTAGTTGTGTGCTCCTCACTACATACGTGAAAAATGATATTGAACCCTTATGACATATTCAGTAAGTGAATAATGGATATGGAGACCAAAACATGTAACACTGTTCAAGGATACATCACTCACTGTTTTGACATTATGGTTATAATTTCTCACCAGGGATTACCATACATGGACATGTACAGAGAACTCGTAAGTGGGTTGCTATAATCTGGCATGGGTTAATACAGTTGTGCTCAAACGTTTGCACACCCTTGGAGCATTGGTAATATACAGCTCCGGAAAAAATTAAGAGACCACTGCACCTTTTTCTTTACTTTCCAAAAAAGTCGAAAAGGAAGGTTGTGAGTGAGGAACAGAAGAGTTCAAATTAAGAGACCACAGCAAATTGAACGCTTATGTTCCTCACTCAAAACTTTCCTTTTCAACTTTTTTTTGAAAGGAAAGAAAAAAGTGCAGTGGTCTCTTAATTTTTTCCAGAGCTGTATGTACTATTTATAAAGAAAACATGAGTGAGCAGGCAAAACACATGTCTTTTATTTCTTATGGGATTCACATTCAACTGTAGGTCATAACAGAATGACACAATCATAAAACAAAACATGGCAACAAAGAAAAAAATGAACTGACCCCTGTTCAAAAGTGTGCTCCTTGAAACGACCACACCGTCTTTTCTTTAGAGCAGCCTGTTTTTCTCCTGAGGACACCTGTGGGTTTTTCTTTGTATCCCGAACAATTCTTCAGGCAGTTTTGGCTGAAATCATTCTTGGTCTATCTGACCTTGGCTTGGTATCAAGAGATCCACGAATTTTCCACTTCTTCATATGTGATTGAACAGTACTGACATTGGCATTTGCAAGGCTTTGGATAGCTTTTTATATCCTTTTCCATCTTTATAAAGTTCCATTACCTTGTTACGCAGGTCTTTTGACAGTTCTTTTCTGCTCCCCATGGCCCAGTATCTAGCCTGCTCAGTGCATCCACGTGAGAGCTAACAATCTCATTGACAATTTATATACACACACACACACACACACACACACACACACACACACACACACACACAC
>JACXGI010013905.1:0-14901 GCA_016801175.1 Esox masquinongy | reverse complement strand
ACCACAAAGCATCCTCCATTGAGAATAGTAGAAGACAGACAGTCTGTACATTGTCCGTCAGCATGGAGAGACTACAGTAACTCTAAAACCTAAAAATGGCTGCTTGCTGCCAGGGTTGCTTGCTGCCAGCTCTAACAGCTGCCGGTCAGTTGTCTAAACGACTCAGCAGACGGTGGTGTTCACAGAGTTGTCGGTCAGTTGTCTGACTCACCAGACAGTGGTTCCCACAGAGCTGTTGGTCAGTTGTCTAAATGACTCACCAGACGGTGGTGTCCACAGAGCTGTCGGTCAGTTGTCTAAATGACTCACCAGACGGTGGTGTCCACAGAGCTGTCGGTCAATTGTCTAAATGATCCACCAGACAGTGGTGTCCATAGAGCTGCCGGTCAGTTGACAAAACGACTCAACAGACGGTGGTGTCCATAGAGCTGCCAGTCAGTTGTCAAAACGACTCAAACGACGGTGGTGTCCATAGAGCTGTCGGTCAGTTGTCAAAATGACTCACCAGACAGTGGTGTCCACAGAGCTGTCAGTCAGCTGTCTAAATCACTCACCGGACAGTGGTGTCCACAGAGCTGTTGGTCAGTTGTCTAAATGACTCACTAGACGGTGGTGTCCACAGAGCTGCCGGTCAGTTGTCTAAATGACTCACCAGACGGTGGTGTCCACAGAGCTGTCGGTCAATTGTCTAAATGATCCACCAGACAGTGGTGTCCATAGAGCTGCCGGTCAGTTGACAAAACGACTCAACAGACGGTGGTGTCCATAGAGCTGCCAGTCTGTTGTCAAAACGACTCAAACGACGGTGGTGTCCATAGAGCTGTCGTTCAGTTGTCAAAATGACTCACCAGACAGTGGTGTCCACAGAGCTGTCGGTCAGTTGTCTAAATCACACACCAGACAGTGGTGTCCACAGAGCTGTCGGTCAGTTGTCTAAATGACTCACCAGACGGTGGTGTCCACAGAGCTGTCGGTCAGTTGTCAAAATGACTCACCAGACAGTGGTGTCCACAGAGCTGTCGGTCAGTTGTCTGTAGTCCAGCTGGGAGAAGAGCGGGAACAGGACCTGGATGCCTCCTATAGAGTGGATGGCACTGTGGATGGAGTGGGTCACTATGGCCTTCACATCCTGTACAAAACAGGCAACACACACACACAATATTAGAATACACAGACACACATTAGGACAGACATGTTAGGACACACATATTGCACTGGATGCAGAAGACTATGAGACCATGCTAGTGCGTGTGGAGATTGTACCAAGACAGACAGAGTCAGACAGAGGGGGGGAGAGACAGACAGAGGGGGGGAGAGAGACAGACAGAGGGGGGGAAAGAGGGGGAGAGAGACAGTGGGATAGAGAGGGTGAGAAAGACAGACAGAGGGGGAAGAAAGACAGACAGAGGGGGTGAGAGAGACAGACAGGGGGGAGAAAGACAGACGGGGTGACAGACAGAGTGGGGAGCGAGGGAGAGAGACAGACAGGGGGAAGAGAGTGGGATAAAGAGGGTGAGAAAGAGGTTAGGAGAGAAAGATACAGTATGAATTGTTTCAGACAAAGCTTTTCAAACACACACTGTACTACACACACATACACACAATGTACTACACACACGTTGTACTACACACACACACACACACACACACAAACACACAAGGTACTACTTACACACACACTATTCTACTTAAACACACACACACTACTAAACACACACACACACACACACACACAAACACACACAGTACTACTCACACACACACTATTCTACTTAAATACACACACACTACTACACGCACACACACACACACACAATGAAGGTCGACTTGTGAACTAGCTGTTTCAGCAGCTGACCAGTGACCAAACAGTCGACCAAACAGTTGACCAAATCTGTGAGCTGGCAAATAGGACAAATCTGTTGTTCTGTCCTTCAGCAAGACAGACAATCCTAATTGCTCCCTGGGTACCAAATGTGGTAGCTTACCACACCCCTGAGGGCTTCTGGGTAGGTCACATTTTGATTGGACCTTGTGTACCACTGATGACTGGGTAAATGTAGTCATGCAAAAACACACACACACACACACACACGGACAAAGTGTCCGAGTGTTTACCTCATGCATGGTCAGCAAGTAGTTAAGAATGCTTTGTAGCTCATCCTCCTTCACTCCCCGATCCTGGAAAATAGAGAAGAGAAGAGGAAGACAGAAACAGAGGGAAGAGGAAGATAGACAGAGAGAAGAGGAAGATAGACAGAGAGAAGAGGAAGATAGACAGAGAGAAGAGGAAGATCGACACAGAGAGAAGAGGAAGATAGACACAGAGAGACAGGAGAGAGAGAAAGACAGAGGAGACAGATTAGATTAGAAACTATCTAGAGTTTGTGATGACGAAATCCCCATCCAAGGACTGTGTCTGTGAGTGCATGCATCCCCTCAAGTGACAATGACTAGATTTATATCTGCATCAAAACCACATCTGTTGTCGTGTTTTTACTTCAAAACATGAGAGGAGAGGAAGCATGAGCGTGAGTCTGTATCATTAGAGCGTCAGGAGTCCATAAACAAAATAATTACAGTTAGAACGTTGTTCCAGCGCCTTCAAACACACGTGTTTACAGTTTACATTCATTTAGTAAAACGCCAACAGCTACTGTCAAAGAGAGGGAGGGTGTAGAGAGAAGGGGAGGCAGATAATGCGAGAAGAAGGTAAAGAGAGGGATGGACAGAGAGATAGATGGAGGAAGAGACAGAGGGGGATGGAGAGACAGTGATGGAGACAGACAGAGGAGACTGAAAGAATGATTCACTGGAAACAATAAGGAGAAAGACTAAATAACTGGAATACAGTTTTAAACGGATGAGAAGCGCAGCCTGGCAACCACATCAACCTCTGTCAACAACACAGATGCCCTGAGCTGGATATACACACATACACATACACACACACACACACACACACACACACACACACAGACACACACACACACACACACAGACACACACACAGATACATACACACAGAGACATACACCTACAGAGACACACACAGACACACACACACACACACACAAACACGCAGAGAGACACGCACACACACACACACAAAGAGACACATACAGAGACAAAACGTGCCAGACACACGTACACAGAGACACAAACACATACACAGAGACACACACATAGAGACACACACACACAGGGACACACAAAGACAGAGCCATAAACACAGAGACACATACACGGACACACACACAGAGTCACGGGTGCGCGCACGCTTTCCGGAGCGTTGGTCAATTACGCGTCCTCTACGGACGGCACCTTGTGTAACCTGGAAGACCACAGGGCGCTTAGACAAACAAACAAACAAACAAACAAACAGAGCGAGTGAAAGGAGTGAGGGAGGAGACGACTGCGATTTGTGTCAACAGGAAAGGCGCTGTTATTCTCCTCACGTCAATGTCCACATGTTCAGACAGGCAGGTGAACTCATCATCAGAGCCTGCTCTGTTCTGTTCCCGGGGGCCAAATTCACGTGGTTTCACCACTATATTGACATCGCTCACGTTTTGACAGTAGGGTTACGATTTCAAATGAGAATTGTTTAAGGAACAGTGTTGTTAAGTTGAACATTATTAAAGTGAGTGAATTAAAACACACAACACTGAGCTGCGAGTCAGAGTGCATATTTGAGTGCACGTCATTACACGCACACAAAAACAGACAGAGAAAAATTGTCCCGGCCAAGTATATAAACTGTGTCTAACCATTCCACACACATCATTACGTTTCCTGATCCAATCGTTACTAGAAAGAAGGACTGGTTTCAGGGGACTGCTGGTCACCTGAAACCAGCGCTGACAAAAGGTGAAGCCTTTTGGTGAAGCCTCTCATCTGTCTGAAACTCTCCAAGTAGACAGTGGTCATCCCAAATCCTACCGTATATCTCAAGAATTATGTTCCCTGGGAACTATTGTACGTTCTATGCCAACATATCTAGTGCCATTACGTCGGTCAAGAACGTTAAATATCAATCCACATTTTGAATGGCCACATGAGGTGCTCTCCATACAGGTTTTCGTATTGTATTATTCATTTAAAAACAACTGATTTGGCTTGAGTGGGGATGTTGAGTGGGGATGGCCTACATAAATTGCCTTATTTGGATGGGTGAAATCCTACAAAACTATTGGATTATTACCATACACATCGATTTATTTTTCTAAATATATAACGTTCTTGACCGATGTAATGGCAACTAGATATGTTGGCATAGAACGTAATTGCGGTTTTTACAATAGTTCCCAGGGAACGTAATTCTTGAGATATAGGGTACCCCAAATCACAGAGGGACCACCACAGACACTACAGTAAATTGACTTCACAGTGCCAGTGATCAATAATAATGTATCTCTGATCAACCGTAATTATCTATTTGTGCATGAAGTGCATTCACGGGCAACATCATAGGAAGTTCCATAATGGGATCGAACAGTATACTGTATGTTATGCATATAGCAAGCAATTAAAGTCTTTGGTGTATCCTTTTAGGGTAATGTTACCTAGTAAAATTATTAGTATAATAACTAGTATAGTTATTCATATAATAGATAGATTTGCATTTAGATTAGGAACTAATTATTAGATACAATATTATGCGACAATATTGTATGCATATGGGTACAGTGCATAACTCCAATGTGGACATATTCAGTGAGTATATATTGTGTACAGTAATTTACTATGGAGTAACATTACCTTCAGTATGAGTTGTTTCAAGAACAGCAGCATAAAGGCTCTGAGGGAAATTATCTCCTTTTGGGAAGGCCTCGGTCCATCTGCACGCAGACAACATAAATGCAACGTTAATACAATCTTTATACAACAGCAATAATACACCATTAAAACAACCTCTAGAAAAAAAAAAACAATAATGCAGCATTAAAACAAACTCTGGAAAACAACATCGAATATCTACATTAACACAACACAACAGAAGAATAACACAATCTCTCAACACAACAACATTAAAACAAAGTCATCACAGCACTATCAGAACAGGAACAACACATTCAGTTGTTTGCTGCATTGTAGCGTAACTGACCTACTGCACTCACAAGTGCCATCTTCTTTTTGATGCTTTGTGGGCTTTGTCTGGCTGGTTAGAACCAATCAAGCAGTTTGTTTTTGCTCTCAATAGGGAAGTTAATCTGTACTGTAGCAGCTGATTTGTTTTTGATAGTGTTTTCATGTGTTAATTCACTGTTTGGTGTGGCTAGTATGGGTGTGGATTGGCCCGCCCTTGGCTGCTTTCAGTTGCTATGAGTTTTTAGGCTTCCTCAAGATTTCCCGAAGTGGTAGCTTGAAGCGGTATTTCTTGCCGGCGGAGTTAAGACTGATTTCGAAACAATTACAGTTTCTGTTATGCAGAGTTATTCATGGAAGGTAGGAGAGGAAGATATCTAATCAGTTGTACTGTCGTACCTATCTGTTGTCCTGTGTGTCCAGTCTTTTTTCTACTCTCCCCCCTTCCGACACCCAGGTGACATCACGCATCTCTGCGTACCAGGCCAACATCTCCGGTTGAATGTCGGCCCACCACCTCAAGGTTAACCTTGACAAGAATGAGTTGCTCATCTTTCGCGGGAAGGCCTGTCCGCTTCAGGACATGTCCATCATGGCTCTTGGCTGTCCCACCCCTTCAGGGGAGTTCCCAATCTACAGGGCAGTTCCCGATCTACGGGGCATTTCCCGATCCACGGGCAGTTCCTGATCCACGGGGCACTTCCTGATCCATGCAGTCTAAACTCTTCTCTGTCCTGGCACCTCAATGGTGGAACCAGCTTCTTTTTGAGGCTCAGATAGCCTCAAAAAGCATCTGAAAACTCACCATCCTATGGAGTACTTCAAATAGTTCCACTGCCACCCCCATGCATGCCTCTTGTCAACTTTCTATGTTTTATGTTAATTATTTGAATGGTCTTCTTTCCAGCACTGGCCTTTGCCGATATCTAATTAATTTACTGGAATGCACTTATTACTAAACTGGACGGCTGTTTCACCGAGCTCTTTTAAAATGTACACTATGCTCTTACAGTAAGTCACTCTGGATGAGAGTATCTGCTAAATGACTAAAATGTAAAATGTAAATTTAAACACAGAAAAACCCTACATAACCCACCCATGTATGTGTTTGTTTTCTATTAAGTAATTTGTGCTATAGGCAATGTCTCTTCCTTATCAGAGACGTCCTTGAGGACTAATGTCATTGAAAACACACACACACATTTAGAAAATATATTATTGTGGGGACTCAAAAAGGTATTTCTGTTCAAAATCCTTACTTGCCTGAGCCCTAATCCTTATTTCAACTCTGACCCCAATTTGAACTGCTTAACTCCTAATCTGAAAACAGCCATTTTCCTAGTGGGAATCAACTGAATGCCCCAAAAGGTTGAACCTCCTTGCTTTACTGTGCTTGTGGGGATTTGTGTCGTCACATTTATAGTAAAACATGGAAACATACAGATGAACTCAGATACTGTACATGTTACTATCTTTATGGTGACCCTAAATGTTATTCGATAATTTTTCAAAACCATTACCCTAACCAAAACCTAAATCTAACCTAATTTTAACATAACACTAACCCAAAAATCTTAACTTTAAACCAAAATCCAACCCTTAAACCTAACAATAATCCTAACTATAACACCAGTTCTATAATTGGTGTTAAAGTAACCCCAAAGCTTTTTCCCAATTCCTCTATTTCCTCTCGCTTCTTCTCTCTCTATATATATTCCTCCCACTCTATCTTTCTCCCTTCCTCTCTTCTCTCTCACTGTCTCTCTATCTCTTTTCCTCCCACTCTCTCTCGATTTCCCTATCTTTTCTTTCTCCCTTTCTCTCTCTGTTTCTCTCTCGCTCCCAGTCTTTATCCCACTCTAGTTATCTCTGCTTTCCTCTCTTTTCTCTCTCCCTCTCTCTCTCTCTGTTTCTCTCTCTCCCAGTCTATATCCCACTCTAGATATCTCTCCTTCCCTCTCTTTTCTTTTGCTGTCTAACTCTATTTCTCTTCCTGTCTTCTCTCTCTCTCTCTCTTTCTCTCTTTATTTTTCTGCCTCTCTTACTGTCCGTCACTTATCCGTTTTCGAGATAATGAATGAGTGGGCTTTGTTTAGCTGACTAGAGGTAAATCTAAAGCATGACAAATGCTTCCTCTGTGTGTGTGTGTGTGTGTGTGTGTGTGTGTGTATGTGTGTGTGTGTGTCTAGTTGTTCATTGAATCAGTATCCAGGTCACAGATGGCTGCGCATCAGTAATGATGTGTTTGTTTTGCGGCAACTGGTGACACACACAAACGCACCCACACACACACACACACACACACACACACACGTCACCCATTCTGGCCTTGAGAGACTATTAGTCAACACAGTAGATGACAACACATGCTAAAACACAGGTTACAACCATTACCTGATGTGAACACTACTCACTATCAACACCATAGTAGTCTATGGGCCAGTTTCACAGACCCAGATTTCAGCCAAAGAAGCTCAATGGAGTTTTCTATTGAACTAGATTTTTTAGCCCTAGACTAGGCTTAATCCATGTCTGCGAAACAGGCCCTATATGTTCTGAACAGTACTCAACACCATGGTTATCTATACGCTCTCAATATTACTTATTACCAACATTAGAGTGGTCTATCTGTCCTGAACACTACTTATTACCAACACTAGAGTGGTCTGTCTGCCCTGAACGCTACTTATTACCAACACTAAAGTGGTCTATCTGTCCTGAACACTACTTATTACCAACACTAAAGTGGTCTAATTGTACTGAACACTACTTATTACCAACACTAGAGTGGTCTATCTGCCCTGAACACTATTTATTACCAAGACTAGAGTGGTCTATCTGGCCTGAATGCTACTCAACACCATATTAGTCTATGTTCTGGATGCTATTCAACACCATGGTAGTCTATATGTTCTGAACACTACTTTTTATCAACACTAGATTGGTCTATCTGTCCTGAACGCTACTTATTACCAACACTGGCATGGTCTATCTTTCCTGAACGCTACCTATTACTCAATATAGGAATGCTGCTTTTGGCGAGCAACATTCTCTACTTCACTGCTAAGGCAAGGTTACAGGGTCTAAAAATCAAAATAGAATTCAGCCCTATATTCTGCTGTAAACCATAAACGTTCTGTATCTCATATTGCCAGTTATGACCACCTTGTAAGCCAGGAAGCTGCTGACGTGAGACAGGTGGTCTAACCAAATCGCAAACCTTACATTGGATTTGGGAATTTCCTCTGGTATTGGTGACATCCTCTGATAAAGGTGATATCCTCTGATTCTGATATGGGTGATATCCTCCAATATAATTGGTATCCTCTGATATAGGTGATATCCCCTGATATAGGTGATATCCTCTGATACAGGTGATATCCTCCAATATAAGTGGTATCCTCTGATACAGATGATATTCCCTGATATAGGTGATATCCTCTGATATAGGTGATATCCCCTGATATAGGTGATATCCTCTGATACATGTGATATCCTCTGATACAGGTGATATTCCCTGATATAGGTGATATCCTCTGATATAGGTGATATCCTCTGATAAAGGTCATATTCCCTGATACATATGATATCCTCTGATACAGGTGATATCCTCTGATATAGGTGATATTCCCTGATATAGGTGACATCCTCTGATACAGATGATATTCCCCGATACAGGTGATATCCTCTGATACAGGTGATATTCCCTGATATAGGTGATATCCTCTGATACAGGTGATATTCCCTGATACAGGTGATATCCTCTGATATAGGTGATATTCCCTGATATAGGTGATATCCTCTGATATAGGTGATATCCTCTGATAAAGGTCATATTCCCTGATACATATGATATCCTCTGATACGGGTGATATCCTCTGATATAGGTGATATTCCCTGATATAGGTGACATCCTCTGATACAGATGATATTCCCCGATACAGGTGATATCCTCTGATACAGGTGATATTCCCTGATATAGGTGATATCCTCTGATACAGGTGATATTCCCTGATACAGGTGATATCCTCTGATATAGGTGATATCCTCTGATACAGTTGATATTCGCTGATATAGGTGATATCCTCTGATACAGATGCAGGCTGGCGGCGATAATATTGGTCAGTATTGGCCGGGTACACCGGCTTGGAGTGCCTGGCCTCCCAATTAAACACCATAAAGGCTCTTGCCAGCAGTAAACCAGCAGTGTTCCAACCAGGCTCCGGCAGACAGTTCCACTCTGTTTCCATCGCTACCCTCGAATCAGGGAGGTAGCCTTCTGTTCTATCACATCATTAATATCACCCACCTGGTGTCCCAGGACTAAATAAGTCCCTGATTGGGGGGTTGCAAAGAAAACATGGAGTGGAACTGCCTTGGAGGGGCCAGACTTGAACACGACTGTCCGAGGCCGCGGTGGGCACCCTGGCTGCCTGGTGAAGGACCCCGCCGTTGTTGTTCTTAAAACGTCGATTTGATTTGTGGATTTAATTAAAGTGTATTAAGTGTGTGTTCACCCAGGCCTTTAGGGGCGATTCCGCTGCCCTCCAGGGGGTTGCTGGCCCAGTAGTAGTACTTCAGCGTGTGCATCAGCTGGAGCACCGTGCCAACACGCCGGATGGTGGAGTAGATGGTCGCCGTGCCGATGAACTCGGCCGACAGGTAGGTGTACAGGGACAGCTGGACCTAGACGACAACACACACACACACACACACACACACATACACACACAGATTTACGAAGGGAAGGAAAGGGAAAGAGAGAGGAGGTAAACGAAAGGACACAGACTGCCAGCAGCAATCAATTAAAGGTACAGTGGATATAAAAAGTCTACACACCCCAGTGAAAATGCCAGGTTTTTGTGATGTAAAAGAATGAGACAAAGATAAATCATGTCAGAAATTTTTCCACTTTTAATGTGACCTATAATGTGAACAAATCAATTGAAAAACAAACTGAAATCTTTGAGGGGGAAAAATGAAAAATAAAAACCTTACAATAACCTGGTTGCATAAGTGTGCACACCCTCTTATAACTGGGGATGTGGCTGTATTCAGAATTAACCAATCACATTCAAACTCATGTTAAAAAGAAGCCATTACACACCTGCCATCATTTAAAGTGACTTTGATTAATCACAAATAAAGTTTGTTCTAGTAGGATTTTCCTGACATTTTCTTAGTTGCATCTCAGAGCAAAAGCCATGGTCCGCAGAGAGCTTCCAAAGCATCAGAGGGATGTCATGCTTGAAAGATATCAGTCAGGAGAAGGGTACAAAAGAATTTCCAAAGCATTAAATATACCATGGAACACAGTGAAGACAGTCATCATCAAGTGGAGAAAATATGGCACAACAGAGACATTACCAAGAACTGGACGTCCCTTCAAAATTAATGAAAAGACAAGAAGAAAACAGGTCAGGGAGGCTTCCAAGAGGACTACAGCAACATTAAAGGAACTGCAGGAATTTCTGGCAAGTACTGGCTGTGTGCTACATGTGACAACAATCTCCCGTATTCTTCATATGAATGGGCTATGGGGTAGGGTGGCAAGACGGCCTTTTCTTGGAAAGAAAAATATCCAAGACCGGCTGAAGTTTGCAAAAACAAACATCAAGTCCCCCAAAAGCATGTGGGAAAATGTGTTATGGTCTGATGAAACCAAGGTTGAACTTTTTGGCCATAATTCCAAAAGGTATGTTTGGCGCAAAAACAACACTGCACATCACCCAAAGATCACCATACCCACAGTGAAGCATGGTGGTGGCAGCATCATGCTTTGGGACTGTTTTTCTTCAGCTGGAACCAAGGCCTTAGTCAGGGTGGAGGGAATTATGAACAGTTCCAAATACCAGGCAATTTTGGCACAAAACCTTCAGGCGTCCATTAGAAAGCTGAAGATGAAGAAGAAGTTTCAGCTTTCAGCACGACAACGACCCAAATCACACATCCAAATCCACAAAAGCATGGCTTCACCAGAAGAAGATTAACGTTTTGGAATGGCCCAGCCAGAGCCCAGACCTGAATCCAACTGAGCATCTGCGGGGTGATCTGAAGAGGGCTGTGCACAGGAGATGTCCTCACAATCTGACAGATTTGGAATGCTTTTGCAAAGAAGAGTGGGCAAATATTGCCACGTCAAGATGTGCCACGCTAATAGACTCCTCCCCAAAGAGACTGAGTGCTGTAATAAAATCAAAAGGTGCTTCAATAAAGTATTAGTTTAAGGGTGTGCACACTTATGCAACCAGGTTATTCTGAGTTTTTTATTTTTCATTTTTCCCCCTCAAAGATTTCAGTTTGTTTTTCAATTGAATTGTTCACGTTATAGGTCATATTAAAGGTGGAAAAAGTTCTGACATGATTTATCTTTGTCTCATTCTTTTACATCCCAAGAACCTGGCATTTTAACATGGGTGTGTAGACTTTTTATATCCACTGCAGATTTTTAGAGACACCGTTGAGGCCAGAAGATTATTTTATTGGTGCGAGACAGCCTCTGGGAAGACTAGAAGAACAAAACACACTGTAGCCAGGATCCAATGCCCTCCCCTCGTCTCCCCTTCTCTCCCATCCACTCCTCTCTCCTCCCCTCTCTTCCACTCCTCTCCCAGTCCACTCTTCTCTTCTCATTTCCTGTCTCCATTGGTTGCAGTTATTCAGCTAGTGGGTTCTTTAGTGCCTCAGGCACAACTAGTCTGATCTCTGGACATTCAAAGAGTCTCTACATCCCTAACTCTCGTGTCTTTCTTTCTCTGAATTTCTCTTTGTCTTTCACTTTTTGTCTTTCTCTCTGTCATTCTCTCTTTTTCTGTCTTTCCCACCTCTTTGTCACCCATCCAGTCATTTTCTTTTTACCTTCCTTTCTCCCTATCATCCATGTCTCCCTCCCTATTTTTAGCGCCCCCAAACACACACACAGACACAGACACACACACACACACACCGCCCTTCCTTCCACCCCAGACTAGAAAGCAGACTTCAAGGGGACAGCAGGTTATTTCAACATCCAGCTCATTAACATGTCAAGGGTGATTATAGCTGGCCGCTATGAGACGTCTCCCCTTAAAGAGGTATTTCTTAACGAGGTATTTCTTAACGAGGCGTCCCTAACGACGTGGCACACACTTGACTGGAACTATACCCACTGTTGCCACAGCTAATTCACAATGGAACGGGTATCATTAGGGGCTCAGCAGAACTGTGTAGTGCTTCAGAGGGCCACGCTTCAGGCATCATCTCTCTCCTCTTTCCTCTCTCCTCACCTGTGTCACAATCACCTTTTAACTGCGCGGAGTATAGAGAGGACAGATACTTCTGATCTGTCTGTCAGAGGATTTTAGGCAGCTTCCCTGAGTGTCTGTCTGCCTGCGTGTCTGCCTGCCTGTTTGCCTGTCAGTCAGATGGTGCATTGCTCAGTCAACACTGTTACTGCATTATGCTGTCATTATAATTACAGTATCAATCTGCCAGCTCTGAGAGGTGTACATTCATAAACTGTACCTGGTACTGCATAGGAACCTGTTTACAGAGTAAATCCATTTTATCAGAAGATGAATCTCAATCTGCTGTTGACCGATTAAAAATCATATTTAAGACATAATTAAAGTAGATTCTAAGAGGCTACAAAGCTGTACAGCAGTGTTTTTTTAAATGCCGGACCTGGGTTGTGTGACTCAGAGGACTGGGTGTGGTTTGCCCTGCCACAGCATACATGATTCCATTAATCAAATGACCAGAAAACCCTAAACCAGAAGATTCAGGTAAAATCGAGCAAAAACAGAGAAAAGCAGCCCGTCGGTGCAGGCTTGATAAACCCCATGGGAGGACAATGTGGAGCAGTAGTCTTCCAGAAGTAGAGCAGGTTACCCTGGAGACCAATACTGCGCCACTGCTGCTCCGAGCAGCCAATCAGAAGCCAGAGTCAGAGGTCGAAGGTCTGGATGTGACCTGGAATCATATTCTCCCCCTGGCAAAGAAGAAAGGCTAGAACGTTCTGGAATAGAACTGTCCCAAATAACATCATGTTACCTATTTCCCATAGGGTTCAAATGTAGTGCACTATATAGGAGACATGCACACATGTAGAACACTCCAGTGGAATCGAATTTTCTTTAAAGGAACAGGACATGTTTACCATTATTACAAAGACAAAAGAATCAGACCATCCCTCTCTCTCTAAGGGTATCTCTTTCTGTCCCACTGAAAATCAATTTCAATTACCGTAATTCCCCATTTACAGTTAGGTCCGGAAATTTTTGGACACTGACACAATTTTCATAATTATGTCTCTGTATGCCACGACAATGGATTTGAAATGAACCAGACTTCACCAGGCCGTCTGGGCAGAATCGGTCTTCACCAAGCTGTCTGGGCAGAACCAAACTTAACCGGGTCGTTTGGGCAGAACCAGACTTCACCGGGCTGTGCGGGCAGAACCAGACTTCAACGGGCCATTAGGGCAGAACCAGACTTCACCGGGCCGTTCGGGCAGAACCAGACTTCACCGGGCCGTTAGGGCACAACCAGACATCACTGGGCCGTTCGGGCAGAACCAGACTTCACCGGGCCGTTAGGGCAGAACCACCACCATGTCCTCTCACCTCCTAACACACACATTCACACAGTCTCTCTCTTTCCCACCTTGGCGGGCGTGTGTATCCAGATGGCTGCGTTGAAGAGCACGTGATCACACAGCTGTTTGAGGAGTGGCGCTCCATGGGTTAACCCATCCAGGTACTTGGCGAAGGACAGGAACTGCTCCAGAACCGCCCTGGTGATGTGGACCCTGGACGACTGGAGAGAAACATAAAAGGTCCTAATATAGTCATAGTTGTTGTAACAGTGTTAATGGTGTCATATTAGTCGTAAACGATTGTTGTAATAGCATCGTAAGTGTTGTGATGGCACTGTACTAGTAATATAAAAGTGTTATAACAGTGTTGTAATAGTGTAATAAAAATATTATATATTTTTTTAATGGTGTTGTGTGGTGGTGTTTTACTATTGTTGTGATAGTGATGTAATAATGTGTTAAGTGTTATAATGATGTTGTAACAGTGTAAAGACATCTCCATAATAGTGTTGGAATAATTTAAATACATTTTACAATCAAGAAACATGCAAATGCAGAATTTGAAGAGCTACGGTTGCACAATTATTTAACAAATAAAAGTAAAATGAAGCAAAGATATGTATAGAAATATAATAGTAACCTTTTCCAGCAGGTATCCGATGACCAGGAACCCCTTCCCTCCCAACATCTGTTCCTGCATGGCCACCGAGCTCTTCAACAGTTCAACAAGAAACGCCAGCAGGGTGGCACTGCAACGCGCACACACACACACACACACATTATTACAGACAAATGTACTGCAAATGTACATATATGGGGCTACGTAGCACACATCCTAGTATAGTATAACTTCAGGGAACAGGAAGCATACTGCACTGTAAAGTACTTTAGTATAATATTTCTTCATCTACTGTATGCAGCTTACTGCATTGTAAAGTACTGTAATATAGTATAACTTCAGCTATATAGTACACTGCACTGTTAAGTACAATAGTGTATTATAATTTTAACTAATGTATAGAATATTATAAATCAGGTGCCTAAGAACATCTCTTAGCTGTGGTATATTGGTCATATACCACACCCACTTGTGCCTTAATGCTTAAGTATAACTTCAGCTATCTAGCACACTGCATTGCTGAGCCATTAAATATGTAGCACCCACACCCCCTCTTCTTTCCACAGCCTTACTAATGACACACCAGGGTTTAGGACTCAGACACACACACACACACACACAC
>JACXGI010013904.1:0-19899 GCA_016801175.1 Esox masquinongy | reverse complement strand
CCACACCCTACAGCCTGGCTCTCTGGTGCAACCTGCTGTTCTTCAGCCCACACCCTACAGCCTGGCTCTCTGGTGCAACATGCTGTCCTGCCCTGCACTAGGAAGGGTGGCATCTGCATAGGCAAGCAGATGCAGTTACAAAACATTTGTTGAGCTGTAATGCGAGTTGAAGAATCAAACCAGGACCTGCGGACGGAGCTTGAAGGAATAACTAATCTTGGCGGAGCAACCAAGCCAGTACCTGGAAAGACAGCTGGAAGACACAAAGACCCTCCTGCACTCCACCCTGAAGAAAGACATCCACAAAAACACCACCCGCACCATCGGCACACTGACACACAACCTTTTCAAAACCTACACACAAATCACTCCTGACCCAGACCATCACACAAAACACAGGACATGCATTCAACACCCTGTGTTGACAGCCACATGCCCAAAAACCCAACATCCCTCATACAAACACACTTCAACACAGTCTCAACTCCTGCCCAACAGACAGCGTCACTCCAGACACCTCCCACAGGAACAGCGCGCAGAGGAAAACACTGTCATCCCGTGTGACGCCAACGGAAGAAACATTGAAGGTAGACGGTTGTTCTCAAGGAGAAGAGTGCGGGAGATCTGGTGCCCAACTACTCAGTATGACGTTGACCGTACCACATAAAGTTGACCGTACCACAGGAAGTAATGATCTCATCACCAGGAGGGTGGGTGAAGACACGGACGTCTCTGACCCAGGTGGCCAGAACATCCACACGGCCAAGGTTATCTTCTACACCCTTCTGCCCGGAACGGATGTACATTAGTGGGTCATCCGTGAGATGAATGCAAAAGTGTCTTGCAAACAACCAGTACTTTAACCACGTCCACGTCAACACAAAAAGGATGAGAGCCCTTGCATGGTTTCTGACCAACACAGCCTTGGACAGGAAATCACGGAACCGTCACAAAAAAATACAAAAACATTGAATAATAAACCAAGGCAACAGAATAACCACACCCTTCGACAGCCGTTAGGGTCCCAGGAGCTCAACTGGGGAGCTATGCTGATTTAGCACGAAGGCCCGATAACACTGCAGCATCTGAACTCAAAAGTGCTACCTAGTGGCTGCGATAACCACTTCAGTAAACAAATGTACGTAACTCAGCTAAATATCCTGCAAGACAAATTAACCTTCCTTTTCAACTTTTTTGGAAAGGAAAGAAAAAGGTGCAGTGGTCTCTTAATTTTTTTCCGGAGCTGTATTTCTTAAAACTCCTAAAATGTTTATTTGAGTTATCTATTACCTTGCCAGTCCAGCTTGTACTTTAAGTGGTCTTTCATTCATTAAACAGTCCAAATTCCAAAGTTGAAAATCCCAAAACAGGATTTTCCTGGTTCTTAAATTCTTTGGTTTCTTATGCCCTAACTGCCAGCTCAAAATTTGAACCTAAGTTGACTCAAATTGTTTCAACAATTTTCCAGCCTAGTCTAGCTGTATGTTATGTTAGTGTGACAACTGCACCCTCTGCTGCCTCTCCTCCCCCTGCAGCAGGCGGGCTCCAGCATTCGACGTCACCGGCCTTCTGACACCACCGCCCATCTCATTTATGCATTTCACCTGTGTCTTGTTTAGCGCACCTGGTTCTCCTCCTCATCATTCCCCCCAGTATATATGTTCCCTCTGCTTCCCCTGTCTTTGTGTGTTATTGTCTCTTTGATGTAGAGCATTGTTATGCTTCGCTGTTGTCGTTCACATTAAAAAACACACTAAGACGCACAGCTTCGTTCTCCTGCTCCTCCTTTTATGTGAAGCCGTGACAGAATAACACACCTTTTAAAAAATGGAGCAACAAGGAGCCGAAGGTGAGGCCGGTGTTGCGGGATTAGTAAGAGAACATTCAACTATGCTGGCCAGCCTAGGCGCCGCAATGGATACCGTTTTAAAAGCGGTACAGCGCCTAGAGCTGAGCCAGCAGAGCCCCGCAACACCGGCCGTGTTGCCGCCTCCACAGATTGTGTCGCCCGGCGTGGGGGCGACGCACATGCCGCTTCCCCGGGATTACGACGGGACGGCGGACCACTGCCAGGGTTTCCTGCTGCAGGTCGACATCGCGCTCCAGGCGATCCATCCTGCGCCGACAGACGCCCAGAAGATCTCTTCGCTCGTCTCCTGCCTGTCCGGGAAAGCCCTGGAGTGGGCCACCGCCGTATGGAACATCGAGGGACCCACCCAGGGCAGCTACGCCGACTTCATCCGCCGCTTCCGGGCCGTGTTTGACCATCCACACGAAGGGAGAGAGGCGGGTGAGCGGCTGTTCCATCTACGGCAGGGGACGAGATCAGCGCAGGACTTCGCACTGGAGTTCCGGACCCTGGCAGCGGGATCTGGGTGGAACGAGCGGGCTCTCATCGACCACTACCGGTGCAGCCTTCGCGAGGACGTCCGGAGGGAGTTAGCGTGTCGGGACGTGACCCTCTCCTTTGACCAGCTGGTAGACCTATCCATCCGTCTCGACAACCTGCTGGCTGCCCGAGGACGTCCCGAAAGAGGCCCGCCCGTTCCGCCCTACCAACCAGACACCGCCGTCCCCATGTACCTGGGGGCGGCTGCGCTCCCGAGCAGAGGTCGGGGAGGACAGGTGTGGGGTACCTCCAAAAGGAGACAAGGCCGTTCCACCGCACCACACCACACCTCCTTCCCCGAGTTGAGAGGCGACAGGCATGGCACTTCCGCGTCACCCCAGGTAGCACATGCCCATTCACCACTTGCCTCTCCTCTCTCTCTGTGCACTGTCCTTGTTGAGTTCCCCGGTTTTCCGTTGCTTTCCCAGGTAGATTCAGGCGCAGCTGGGAATTTCATGGATAAGTCCTTCGCTCTACGCTCACACATTCCCCTTCGAGTTCCTTACCACCCCCCTACCCGTGAGAGCTTTGGACAACCGGCCACTAGGGTCGGGTCTGGTCACCCAATGCACTATCCCTCTCCTTATGGTTACCGGCGGCCGACATAGTGAAAACCTCTCCTTCCACGTTATCGACTCTCCCATGTTTCCTGTCGTTTTGGGTTTCCCCTGGTTGTCCCTACATGACCCCAACATTTCCTGGTCTAGGCAGGGTCTTTCGGGGTGGTCGCGGAAGTGTCAAGGTAAGTGTTTGGGTGTTTCCATTGGCTCGACCATGGTGGAAAGTCCAGACAGTGCTCCCGCCGTGCCAATTCCCCCGAATACAGGGACTTGGCTGCGGTTTTTTCCAAGATTAAGGTTACTGTTTTACCACCACACAGGCCCGTGCATCGATTACAGGGCACTGAACAAGATCACCGTCCCGTTCCGCTACCCTCTTCCTCTGATCTCTGCGGAGGTGGAGAAGATGCACGGGGCCCACTTTTTCACCAAATTAGACCTCAGGAGCGCCTATAATCTGGTACGTATCCGGGAGTGGGACGAGTGGAAAACAGCCTTCAGCACCACCTCCGGCCACTATGAGTATTTAGTGATGCCGTACGGTTTGATGAATGCCCCATCAGTCTTTCAATCCTTCATCAACGATGTGTTCAGGGACATGTTATGCGAGGGCGTGGTGGTGTATATCGATGACATCTTGATATACACGACTACCCGCGCTGAGCATGTCTCGTTGGTGCGCAGAGTGCTGGTTAGACTGCTGGAGCATGACCTGTACGTGAAGGCCGAGAAGTGTCTGTTTTTTCAGTCGTCTGTGTCCTTCCTGGGGTATCGTTTTTCCAGCGCAGGTGTGGCTATGGAGGAGCATCACATTGACGCCGTGCGTAATTGGCCGACCCCATCCACGGTGAAGGGAGTGCAACGATTTTTAGGCTTCTCAAATTACTATCGGAGGTTTATCCGGGGCTTTAGCCAGGTCGCGGCTCTGATCACCTCCCTTCTGAAGGGAGGGGCGTTTTTTTACTCTCACATACAGGCCGGGGAGCAAGAACGTCGGGGCCGACGCACTGTCCCGCCAGCATGACACGGAGGAGAGGCCGGTGGATGATGCTCCCGTGCTGCCGGCGTCGTGCATCGTTGCGCCGGTGGTGTGGGAATTGGACGCGGACATCGCTAGAACGCAGCGTGACGAGCCCTCTCCGTCCGCCTGCCCTGAGGGTCGTACGTATGTGCTGGCGTCTGTCCGCGACCGACTCATCTACTGGGCGCATACATCTCCCTCCTCCGGTCATCCTGGTATCGGGCCAACGGTGCGTGCCCTGGCCGGTAAGTACTGGTGGCCCACTTTAGCCAAGGACGTGACGGTGTACGTCTCTTCCTGCTCGGTGTGCGCCCAGAGTAAGGCACCCTGACACCTACCTATGGGTAAGTTGCACCCCTTGCCCATTCCACAACGACCATGGTCCCACCTGTCGTTGATTTCCTCACTGATCTCCCCCCTTCGCAGGGCCATACCACCATCCTGGTCTTTGTGGATCGGTTCTCAAAGTCCTGCCGCCTCTTGCCTCTGCCCGGCCTTCCCACTGCCCTACAGACCACGGAGGCCCTGTTTACACACGTCTTCCGACACTATGGGGTGCCCGAGGACATTGTGTCTGACCGGGGTCCCCAGTTCACGTCCAGAGTGTGGAGAGCCTTTATGCAGCATCTGGGGGTCTCAGTCAGCCTGACCTCGGGCTACCATCCCCAATCTAACGGGCAGGTGGAGCGTGTAAATCAGGAGGTGGGCAGGTTCCTTCGGTCCTACTGCCAGGACCGGCCGGGGGAGTGGGCAGAGTTCCTGCCTTGGGCAGAACACGCGTTGAACTCTCTGCACCACTCCTCCACTGGTATGTCACCTTTCCAGTGCGTGCTGGGATACCAGCCGATCTTGGCACCCTGGACGCCGAGCCAGACCGGTACCCCTGCGGTGGATGATTGGTTCCGGCGGGCAGCGGGCACGTGGGAGGCTGTGCACGCTCGCCTCCGGCTCGCTGTCCGCCGCCAAAAGACCTTCGCAGACCGCTACCGCAGGGAGGCCCCGGTATATCGTCCGGGCGACCGGGTCTGGCTCTCGACCAAGGACCTGCCCCTCTGCCTGCCCTGCCGGAAGCTGAGCCCGCGGTTTGTGGGGCCGTTTAAAGTCCTGAGGAGAGTCAACGAGGTGACATATCGTTTATGCCTTCCCCCTGACTACCGTATTAACCCCTCGTTTCATGTGTCTCTCCTCAGGCTGGTGGTGGCTGGTCCCCTTCAGGGGTGTGAGGTGCGGGAGGTCCCTCCCCCCGCTCTGGACATCGAGGGGGCCCCGGCGTACTCCGTCCGCTCCATCGTCGACTCGAGGTGCCGGGCGGGGGGCCTCCAGTACCTCGTGGAGTGGGAGGGGTACGGCCCGGAGGAAAGGAGCTGGGTTCCGGTGAGGGACGTCCTGGATCCCGCCCTCCTGCGTGACTTCCATCACCGTCGCCCGGATCGCCCTGCTCCGCGTCCCCCGAGTCGGCCCCGAGGCCGGTGTCGTCGCACGGCTGGGGCCATGCGTCAGAGGGGGGGTACTGTGACAACTGCGCCCTCTGCTGCCTCTCCTCCCCCTGCAGCAGGCGGACTCCAGCGTTCGACGTCACCGGCCTTCTGACACCACCGCCCATCTCATTTATGCATTTCACCTGTGTCTTGTTTAGCGCACCTGGTTCTCCTCCTCATCGTTCCCCCCAGTATATATGTTCCCTCTGCTTCCCCTGTCTTTGTGTGTTATTGTCTCTTTGATATAGAGCATTGTTATGCTTCGCTGTTGTCGTTCACATTAAAAAACACACTAAGACGCACCGCTTCGTTCTCCTGCTCCTCCTTTTACGTGAAGCCGTGACAGTTAGCTTAGCTTTTTCTAACAGCTTTGCTAATAGTTGACTTGGCTTTGTATTCCTGAAGTGTGCAACCACATAGCCATGCTGTCTTCCATTCCAGTAATACAGAATATTGTTCCAAGTTCAGACAGAAAATGCTATGTACTACTTTAACCATTTATTTGGAAAAATATACACAGCATTGTACATACAATGTCTTGGCATTAGGTTCTGCTCCTCTGGGGTAACTCACTGTCAAAGATCCAGTTGACTGGAAGTCCTATAGAAAGTTAAGGAATATCAGTAAAACTATAATTAGAAATGCTAAAGCTTCCTTCTATTTGAATAGTTTGGAAAAACCATAGCAGTTCTGGAAATGCGCAAATTACCAATAGGCCGGAAAATATATATTTTTTAAACTCAGCATTTTTGTCCCCTCCTTAGTTTTGTCCTACTTAAAAGTAAGGCCGTGTTTCATCATAGCAGAATACACCCTTTTACTAAAATGCTTCGTCCTCATGCATCTGATTGGCACTAGTTGATCCATACAACTCTATCACCAGTGTGAAATGCCAAAATCAACAGACTTCTTCAATCAGTCGATCTCACCTTAGCCCAGACTAAATGTAGACAGTGAATGTGTGAGCCAAGGATCAGATCTGTCATTTGCCTTTGGTGTTGTACGGACGAAGCAGGTTTATCAGCAACAGAATTTTAAAAAAAGTCAAACAACGGAGGGTTTGATCTAAGTCAGAGATAAATTATACAGAGACCCAGTCACACAATCCAGGTCAGACCAGAAACGTTGCTCATTAACATTCAGAAAGTTCCTCTGTTGTAATATGTGGGCGAAATTTAGGTAACTTAACATCTCTTGTGCAGGCATCAGAACAATGACGGTTGAGCTCATTAACGGGGACTCTGTTTAGCTGTAAATGTATGAGTGGTGTTTGTTGGAATAATATCTAAAAGAGTGGATTTAGGGAGGGAGAGTGGAAGAGGAAGAGATAGGGAGAAAGTGAGGAAATGATGAATTGTTAATTTGAGCGGGAAGATAAGAATAAACATTTACATCACTCTCATCTCTCTTTCTTTCTCTCATCTCTCTCTCTCCCATAGCTTTCTCACAGCTGAATAAACACACTGGGAAGATATGAACAGCAACCATTCTGGCTCGACTCCATCATACAGAGAAACCTGACCACATGCAGTATCTCTGGTTGACATGACATGAAACAGTATCTCTGGTTGACCTGACATCAAATAGTATCTCTGGTTGACCTGACAACATAAAGTATCTCTGGTTGACCTGACATGAAACAGTATCTCTGGTTGACCTGACATGAAACAGTATCTCTGGTTGACCTGACATCATATAGTATCTCTGGTTGACCTGACATCAAACAGTATCTCTGGTTGACCTGACATCAAACAGTATCTCTGGTTGACCTGACATCAAACAGTTTCTCTGGGCTACCACTAGGCTACCCTGTCACCCCAGTTCAAGAAAGGTCCATTTTTTTAGCTATTTTTATGCTAACTTGGTGCTTCATTTGATAGAGACAGCAGTGAAAGAACAAGGAGGCAGGTTTTGTTGAAACAGCAATCAGTCGGCGGATTCAAACACATGCTGCAGCAGTACACGTGCAATGGAGGAGGCTTAGACCTCTGGATCACCCTAAGACCTCTGGATCACCCTAAGACCTCTGGATCACCTTAAGACCTCTGGATCACCCTAAGACCTCTGGATCACCCTAAGACCACCTGATCACCCTAAGACCTCTGGACCACCCTATGACCTCTGGACCACCCTAAGACCTCTGGATCACCCTAAGACCTCTGGATCACCTTAAGCCACTGGAACCCACCTTTTTAACACTTAAATCATTATAAATTACACAGGTGTGGTTGCTTTTGAGTGAACAAGCATCAAAGCATACAGTATGATATGTTATTTTACAGTATATACTGGGTACATGGCAATGAAGAGGCATGACATCCTTAGAAATATAGTAACAATTTAATTTTATATGAATTAACCTTTCTTGTAGCTGTTAAAGAAATAGGATTATGCTTAGACTAGTGGCAGCCAGCCCAAGGAGAAGTGTAGAAGACTCAACAAGCTGTCTGCATGCAATGAACAGCACTTAAAGCTCATCTTCTTGATGGACAGATGGAAATCCTGTGAAGTGCTTGTTTAGCACCTGTCTGAGTCATCGGTCACCAAAGTACATGCTCTGGCTATGGCAAGAAGTCTTGTACGCTGAATCTGTGTTTTCTAATCTTCAACATGCCCAGTTCAAATTTCTTTATGATATATCTTTCAGCCATCTCACAAGACACTGTATCAATTTCCTTTTATACAACACCACACATTCTTGTAACTTTTATTATATGAATATTTACTGGTATTTATTCCAATGTGATGTAGTTCTTTTACCAGCAAAAATATGTATAGCTTTGAACACTTTCTTAGGTAGTCTATGACTTTGGTACAGGACTATGTAGTGTTTGTGTGAATGCACGCATGGGTCTTTGTGTATGTCTATGTCTGTGTACTCGTGTGTGTCCGTGTGAGAGTTAATGTGCAGTGTGTGTTCACTGAGGGGGAGTAATGTATCTGAACAGAGTAGGAAGTATTAGCATAATGTATTGTACTTCATTTGGGTTTCCTTGGCTTGATATGTCACACACTCCACTTCCCCCCTTCCTCTCTCTCTCTCTCTCTCTCTCTGTGTTTCTCTCTCTCATGTCTGTTTCTCTCTCCCCTCCTTCTCTTCCCTCTCTCTACCTCTCTCTGTCATCCTCGGGTCTTATCTCTCCTTTTCTTTTTTCCCTCCCTACATTCCTCCTTACCTGTGTGTTAGCGTATTAGTGTGTGTTAGCGTATTAGTGTGTGTTAGCGTATTAGTGTGTGTTAGCGTATTAGTGTGTGTTAGCGTATTAGTGTGTGTTAGCGTATTAGTGTGTGTTAGCGTGTTAGTGTGTGTTAGCGTGTTAGTGTGTGTTAGCGTATTAGTGTGTGTTAGCGTATTAGTGTGTGTTAGTGTGTTAGTGTGTGTTAGCGTATTAGTGTGTGTTAGTGTGTTAGTGAGTGTGTGTTGCATACTCCTTATGCATCTGACACTTACCTATGAGTCAACACATTTTGCGTCCCTTGTCACACTGAAAAAAATATCACGTCCACACACACACACACACACAAAAGCAGCCATCCCTGAACACTTAAACCCAACATTGCAAGTAAGACAAATTAGAGCATGATTTATGTGTGAGCCTGTGTGGAATTTCTAATGTGTTTGTCAGTTTGTATAAAGAGAGGGAGTCATTTTACTGATCGCATCTCTACAGAACAGACACACACACACACACATACACACACATGCACACATATGCACCCTTACATACATACACAGGGAAGCAGCAGACATATAAAAGGTCATTGTAGCTTGCAGCTTCGTGAGCAATTTGTAACGATGTGTCACTGAGCTGTCATCCACAGAACTGCAGAAAAAAACATTACACACACACACACACACACACACACACACACACACACACACACACACACACACAGAAACACACACTGAAATAAACACCTACAGAAATACACAAACACGGACACAAACACAGACACACAGAAAAAAAAGTTTAACATCATGTGGTGCGCACACACACACACACACACACACACACACAATGAAACACTCATAAGAATGCATACCCAAACATATACAGACAGACACAAACACACAGACGGACACACAGACAGAATCTGACAAAAACATTCTAACAATACCTTGCTACTAAAACCCTGGATAAATAATAACACAATTATGACTAATATATAGATATCAGTGTGTGCAATCATAATCTGAAAATGCAATTTCCTAATTGAGTAGGTCTATTGGTAATAACTGAATAGTTTGATTTGTAATAGTTGAGTATGTCTATTTGTAATAGTTAAGTAAGTCTACTTGTAACAGTTGAGCAGGTCTTTTTGTAGTAGCTGAGTAGGTTTTTTGGTAATAACTGACTAGGTCTATTGGTAATATTGACTACGTCTATCGGTAATAATTGACTAGGACTATGGGTAATAACTGACTAGGTCTATTGGTAATAATTGACTAGGACTATTGGTAATAAATGACTAGGACTATTGGTAATACATTACTAGGTCTCTTGGTACTAACTGACTAGTACTATTGGTAATACATTACTAGGTCTATTGGTAATAATTGACTAGGTAATACATTACTAGGTCTATCGGTAATAATTGACTAGGTCTATCGGTAATAATTGACTAGGTCTATCGTTAATAATTGCCTAGGTCTGTCGGTAATAACTGACCAGGTCTATCGTTAATAATTGACTAGGTCTATCGGTAATAATTGACTAGGTCTGTCGGTAATAATTGACTAGGTCTGTCAGTAATAATTGACGAGGTCTATTGGTAATAAATGACTAGGTCTATCGATAATAATTGACTAGGACTATGGGTAATAACTGACTAGGTCTATTGGTAATAATTGACTAGGACTATTGGTAATAAATGACTAGGACTATTGGTAATAACTGACTAGGACTATTGGTAATACATTACTAGGTCTCTTGGTACTAACTGACTAGTACTATTGGTAATACATTACTAGGTCTATTGGTAATAATTGACTAGGTACATTGGTAATACATTACTAGGTCTATTGGTAATAATTGACTAGGTATATTGGTAATAACTGACTAGGTCTATTGGTAATAACTGACTATGTCTATTGGTAATAATTGACTAGGTCTATTGGTAATAACTGACTAGGTCCATTGGTAATAATTGACTAGGTCTATTGGTAGTAACTGACCAGGTCTATTGGTAATAATTTACTAGGTCTATTGGTAGTAACTGACCAGGTCTATTGGTAATAATTGACTAGGTCTATTGGTAATAACTGACTAGGTCCATTGGTAACAATTGACTAGGTCTATTGGTAGTAACTGACCAGGTCTATTGGTAATAATTTACTAGGTCTATTGGTAGTAACTGACCAGGTCAATTGGTAATAACTGACTAGGTCTATTGGTAATAATTGACTAGGTCCATTGGTAATAATTGACTAGGTCTATTGGTAGTAACTGACCAGGTCTATTGGTAATAATTGACTAGGTCCATTGGTAATGGCTTCCCATGTATGGTGACAGAGTGGGGGGTTAGGGTTGGGGGTGGGAATGCTGATAAGAGGAAAAGTATTCCCTCAGGGCTTGACAGGGGAGCAACGACAGAGCAGGGGGGGTCTGTGGGCTTGACGGCTCTGAAGTAGAGGACTATCCCTGCATTCTCTCCCTCTTTCTCTCTCAGAGCCTAGGCCTAAGAGAAGACAGCAGGCCCGGGGCGTAGACGAGCGGTAAGGAGGAGAGAGGAAGGGGGAGGAGGGGAGCCTGGGGTTTGGCAGGCTTGGAGGAAGCATGCTGACTCCCCCCCACCCACCCCCCCTCCGGTGCTGACACATTTCGGTCCCCTGGCTGGACAGTGTAGGCCTCTCTCCATCTCCCTCTCTCCATCTCTCTTCCCTCACTAAAGCTCTCTTCCTTCTCTCCATTTTTTCTTCTCTTTCACTCGGTCTCTATCTCTCTTTCTGCCTCTGTCCATCTATCTATCTCATCTCAATCCATCTCGCAATCTCTTTCCTACCCCATCTCGATTCTCTCTCTTATCTCTCCATATCTCTTCTCTCTCTTCTCTGTCTTTTTCTGCCTCTCCATCTTTATATTTCTTCATAGATCTTACTTGCCACTGATGCATCTAAGTAAACCTTAAATGCAACAATGTCCACGGCTGAGTAAAGTATAGCTGTAATACTATTCATTCCTAAATTACCTTCAGGGTCTGAATGCTGCCTGAGAGGAATTTCATCGCACAGAAAAGCAAAGCAGTCCAGAGCATACTGACAACATTCCCGCAGCAGGAACCAGCTAACATATGACCCCTAAAAACACCACAGCCAAAACCACGGCACCGAAAGACATCCTCCAACTCTCAAACCCTCCTCCTTCCACCCCATTATTTCGTTCTATTCCTCCCTTCATTTCAGAGACAGCGAGAGAGAGAGAGAGACAGCGAGGGAGAGGAAGAGGGAGGCAGAGTCAGATTAGAAATGGGGAGGCATAAGCAGAAACACATGGACAAGAATAAAGAAGATTGAGAGAGAAATAAAGATGGAGACAGAAAGAGAGAAAGCGAAAAGGGAAAGAAAAACTAAGAAAAGAGAGATGGACAGTGAGAATAAGTGAGATTACCCCAATAAACCCACCACAACTCACCAGAAATGTAACGTCATCTCATTGATAGTGTGAGAGAGAGAGAAAGAAAGAGGAATACTCTTCAAGCACCAGACGTTGAAAATATGTTTTTCTTGTTGAAAAGACGTTGAAAATATGTCTTTCAGATTATTTTGCTTTTGAGTGTGATAGTGAAAGAAAGAAAGAGTAAAATAAATATATTGTATTTATTTAATATAAAATTTATATATTATATATTAAGATAGAAAAAAGGCAGGATCTGAAACCAGGCAAACTGACCCCGTAGCTGATTGTCAATCTTTCAGACATCTTAGAAATAAGCCGGTTGACAGAATCTGACATTGTTACTGAAAAGACAGAGATAGTACTACATATGGAAAAAATCTGATAGCAGTTTGAGCATTTGAAATTACAGAATTCGAATGACATATTGAGCATTTGAACTCGTAGAATCAGAATGACTCATTGAAAATGTTTGATCATAGAATTAGAATGACTCATTGAAAATGTTTGATCATAGAATTAGAATGACTCATTGAAAATGTTTGATCATAGAATTAGAATGACACATTGAACGGTTGTTATCATAGAGTGAGAATTCCTTATTGAAAGGTGGCAAGCAGCATCATTCTTTTTTAGAACATGTTGACTGTATTTGTCTTAACAGAACAGCACGCTCACTTATAGACAATCTAACAGCGGGAGGAGGGACTGAGCTGCTTAAATGACATGAGGCGGTGCTTTGCCAGAAGTAGCCACAAGAAAGGAAAAAAATGAGACTACCAAACAGGCATTACATGCAGCTCGGATGTGTTTCAAAATATTGCATGCACTTGCGATATGAATATTACATGGGTCAATATTGCGATTTTGATATGAACTCAGTTAATTGTGCAGCCCCAGGCTACACTGTGGTGTCATAGGAAACTCTCAGGGAAACCAGTGAGGCAATATTGGGGGTTACCTTATGTGGCCCAGGGAAAGTATGCAGCGCCAAGGGTTCAGCCAACGTAAGAAGAAAGCTGTCTTGGTCGTTTAACATTTGAGTGAATCTCGTCAACACTAAAACCTTTGCCCGGCACAGCCAGAAGAGGACTGGTCACCCCTTAGAGTCTGGCTCCTCTCTAGGTTTCCTCCTAGGTTCCAACTCTATTACAGATTTTTTTCTAGCCACTGCCTCAATTGTTGTTGTTGCTTTCTCATTGGGGTTTTGGGGCCAGCGATTACAGCGGCGCTACCAGACTTTATGGTCAGGATAAATGGTTTGTTGTTTGTTTAGTGATTTCATTTAGATTCTGCCCTTTTGACATAATTTGACGCAAAATGTTACTACAACACCAAACCGAGAATCCTTGCATGCTGAGTGGCTACATGTCAAACCATACAATGATGGTCTCAGTCAGGTTTTAGACATTATCCCTGCTGCGTCGTTAAGGATGTGGTTAACTGAATGAATTGAAGGCCATTAAACACCATAAATCACCCACTGCTAATTCCAAGGATTTCCTCAGTGGGCTTCTGGCAGGCTGGTCGGTACAGTGATTTAACAGGTGGAACTAAATGTGTTAATACTGATGATCTTAGATCAGAGTTGCTGGATATAACTGAAGGTGTTCTGCAGGGTTCAGCATTGGGTCCAGTATTCTTCATTGTATCCATTAACAATATTGGTTTGTCTGAATTAGATTTTTTTAATGCATCAGTGTTGATGTTGCTGTATATGCTATTGCCACCACGGTTGATCTGAACTAGTCAGCCTTCATTGTTTAACAGAAAACCTTTATTGAGCTTAAATTAGAATTTAATGTGAGTAAATATACTGTTTTTCTACATGATTTAAACATTACGATGACGCTCGCATTGATCCTGTCCCTGTTATCTTGGGAATTGAGTAGACAATAAGCTGTTTTTTAAAATGCATATAAAGCTGAGAATAAAAATGTCATTGTTCTATAGAAATATGTTGTGAATCTCACTAAATAGCTGAAACCAGACAATTCAGTGGTAAGATTATTCAGTCTACAGATCAACAAACAGAGCATTCAGTCTACAGATCAGTTAGTCTACAGATCAGTCAGTCTACAGATCAGTCAGTCTACAGCTCTGTCTACAGATCATTCAGTCTACAGATTATTCAGTTCACAGATCATTCAGTCTACAGATCAGTCTACATATCATTTCACAGATCATTCGGTCTACAGATATTTCAGTTTACAGATCATTCAGTCTACAGATCAGTCAACATATCAGTCTACAGATCATTCAGTCTACAGATCAGTCTACAGATCAGTCTACAGAACAGTCAGTCCCCGCTCCTTCCAGTCCCACACTATGGTAACATTATCCACATGGATGCAGCTCCCACTTCATTAAAGATGTTATCTGCTGCTTCCATGGTGAACTTTGACAGGTTTTACACTAATCACTGATTGGACAATCAGAAAGTAGGGTGGACCTATGTGAGCTTACGTAGTTTGACAGACTGTATTGTCAAACAATGCCCTTCTGCCAATGTTCTACTATTCCCTGACATCTTCCCTCTCCAGCAGAGTTTCAAGCTACCATTCCCAATCGCAGGCATCACCAAATCTGGTAACTGACTTTTTGTTGTCATGGGACAATCTTCAGAGTTAATAATGAATATATTGGTGTCATTTGGGCAGTTTAAAAGTGTTGATTAAGGACATCTTTGCTAAAAACTGTAATTGTTTGTCATGAGGGTGTTATTTCAAATTTTAGTTTATAATGCTTCTTATTATTTCATTGTATTCTCTTCAAATGAATGTTATATGTTTTATGTCCAGTTTGTATGTGTAAGATGCAGGTCTCATTTTTAAAAGCCTTAGTCCCAATAGGGCTCCTGTTAAAGTGAAATAAAGGCTAAAAACATTTTTTAAAATATAGACTTTGACACTAAAATATACGTTTGAAATGCCTCAGCTATTTCAGAAGTTATGTGAGCGTAATGTTCTTCTTTCATTTTGTTTATTGTATTTTCACTTGTTTGAAAACATCTGAAACACACACAGAAACACACACTGACACACACACTGACACACACCAACTGACCCTACCGGCAGACAGACTGACCAACCAACTGACCACAACAGCAGACAGACTGACAGCAACTGATCGAATAGGAAGACAAGCTGACACACATGGAGGCAATTAGCAGGCATTATGTTCACAAACATTTTATACACACACAGACACACAGACACACACTCACAACGACGCACACAAAAAACACCGTCACTACGCCAGGAAACATGTGCAGGCAGATCCGCGCTGGTTGCCATAGCAACACAGCCTCTCTTCCCCCTCTCAACCTTCTCTCCTCTTTTCTCAATGAGGCGTCACACATTCACTTCAGATTGAGACGTCTCTTCCCTCTCCCTAACTCCATCCATTTGTCTTCCTTCCCTCCAACCTCTCCTCTTCTGCGTTTAGTCTCTTCACTTCATCCTCATATTTCTATTATCCTAATGCACTCCTCTCCACCCTCCCTTTATAAAGGTAGATAATAAAATAAAAAACAATGGCCATGTTCAGTCACAGTTCTATGACCTTTGCATAACATATTCATAGGATATTCTGTTTTTCAATACAACCCGTGTAGTGATTGAGTTTGCCGCAGCTGATTACGTGGTTACAGCCTTGTAATAGAAAGGTCGTTGGTTTGAATCCCAGAGCCGACAATAAGAGAATCTGTCGGTGGGCCCATGGAGCGATGCGCTTAACCCTAACTGCTCCTGTATAACAGAGCATGCTAAATAATAAAATGCCCCCCCCAATGATTCAAGCTCTGTCTTCCTGGCTCCCTAACAGCTAATGTCATCAGAGACAGAGATAGCATCATCCCTCTTCATCATCCCTTGGTCTCTCTACACCTCTGTGTCTGTTTTTCATTTGTGTTCCGTCCATCCGCCAGAGACAGAACACAGACAGAGACAGAGAAAACCTGGAGTAACAAGGCCCTCTTAGAGCAACGACAAATCAGACAGAACAGAACACTGCAGAGAGAGCAGAATCCTCTGGGGTTGTTGTCATGGCGGTTGTCATGGCTAAATGTGATCCATTCTGTTGACTTTCTAAGGGGTGATGAAAGAGCAGGGTGTAGCATGTGTGTATGTGTGTTTGTGTGTGTGCTTGTGCGCGACAGCATTGGACCGAGGATTTACTAGCTTAGGTGATGGTTGGATCAGTAACAGTGAAGGTGCACACCTTACCCCAAACCTAACACTTTAGCCTAAAATAGCCTTTTTCCTCATAGGGATCAGCAACATATCCCACACAAGGTCAAAATGTCCTTGTTTTACTACCCTTGTGGGGGTTTTGGTGCTCACAAATGTAGTAAATCAAGAACATATGCACACATACACACACATGTACACACAACCCCAGCCACACGGATACAATGGTACATAAGCTATGTCCCATCAGAGATTTTTATTAAGTAAGATGAGAGTAAGATCCAGGAGCAAAATGAATGGAGAATCGTATATATTGCTCCACTCTTGCTCCGCCCAGCAGCTTCACGACCAATCATCACCCTTATGTTCACGCATTTGCAATGCAACATTTTTCAGAATTCCAACAACTTTATGGTTGAATTTCTTACTATCGTGGAAAAGTTGCAAGCAAACAAAAACTGTTGAAATTGTAAATGGCACCTAAAAACTACAGTTCGTAAGTAGCTTTCAAATTAAATTCCAAAATTCACGTCACAAGCAAGTTCTTTTATTAATTTTAGCGAGATACGGTTAAGCTAACTTTGCTTAGCTAAATGCAACACTTAACAACAAAGCGCACACATACACAAGTACTAAGCGTAAATATACTTTATTACTTAATCAGAAAATTACAAATTATACCATGGGAAAACTACAAGATTCTCCTCAGAAAGCATATTGCGCCTTCATCAGTCTGAATATGTAGTCTGCTGTGTTATTGTAGATGTGGTGTAAATTGCTCCAAACCTATTCTGATCCAAAATCTGACTCCCCACAAAAAAACATAAATGGTGTGTCATGATGTCAAAGCATGATGACATTAGAGAGAAAAAGTTTGTTACCTGACATCTGGAGAGGATTTGTAATATTAAGCTTCATATTAACGTAATTCACGGTTATGTTCTTTTTATTTGCCTAGAGTCCAACTGACTCCAATTCTTTCAAATGGATCAAGAAAATGTATTTTATAAACTCCTTTTTACATCAGAAGTCAGAAAGTGCTTTTACAGACACCCAGCCTGAAACCCCAAAGAGCAAGCAACAAGAGTTACTGCACAGTGGCTAGGAAAAACTACCTAGTACGGTCAAAATTAGGAAGAAACCTAGATAGGATCCAGACTCTGAGGGGTGGCCAGGCGGCACTAGGTAAAGATTATACAGCTCTGGAAAAAATTAAGAGACCACTGCACCTTTTTCTTTACTTTCCAAAAAAGTTGAAAAGGAAAGTTTTGAGTGAGGAACAGAAGCGTTCAATTTGAAGTGGTCTCTTAATTTTAACCCTTCTGTTCCTCACTCAAATCCTTCTTTTTCGACTTTTTTGGAAAGGAAAGAAAAAGGTGCAGTGGTCTCTTAAATTTTTCCGGAGCTGTAACAGTACATGACCTTTTGGGCCAGATTCTTTTTTGTATTCTCTTCAAATTAGTGTTATATGTTTTATGTTTTTCATTCCTTGAAACACTCCTTGCAGAAGTTAACCCAGGCGTCTCTGTGCAGCCCATTGACATTGTATGGCCCCATGAAAAATGGCCGTTAATGCGATTCCCATGCAGTTCTCCAGTTCTCATGCAGCATCTCCTCTAACTGTCTCTAGTCCTGTCTGATCATCATCTAGAAACCTTGCTGACTGAGTCCGCCCCCTAAATCTCCCTGTAGCCTGTATAATGACCATGGCCCATACGGACTAAAGTGGATCAAAGGTAATGCACCATGTACAGAAAAGGGCACCATTTGGTGAGAGAATCTGAAGAATCTTGGTTACTCCTGGTAATCCTACACTACCCATTGGCTGGTATTCCTAGAGTCCTTATTGGCAGGTAATCCTAGACTCCTCATTGGCTGGTAATTCTAGACTCTTCATTGGCTCCCGAAGTATTAACTGTATGGAATGTGCTGGACTGGGCTTTTTAGACAGATACAAACACTCGCACAAGCACACACATTCATAGTTCCTCCACAAGGGTATTTCGTCCATAACTCCTTCATCTACTGCAACTTATCTCCATCTCTCGTTCCATCGCTCTTTTTCTCTTTCTATCCCTCACCCCCTCTCCTCTGTCTTTTCCTCCCTTTAACCTTGCCTCACGGTCAGATCCAAAAGTTGGCCAGGCATCTTTCCCTTTTTCTCCCTCCCTCTCCTCTATCTCCCTCTCTTTCTCCCACTCTCCCTGTATTTTTCCCTCTCTCTCCCTTTCTGTCTCTTCCTCCCTGCAACACTGTCTCCCGTTCAGATCAAGTGGATGGCCATTCCCTCTCTCCAAATCACTCTCTCCTCTTGTCTTGTTATCTATTCCAGTTAGAAGACAAGGAGACTATTTAGAATACCAAAACTGTTGTGACAACAATTCCATTTAAATAACATAATATGTCAATACAATTTTCTATTCACACTAGCAACGAGAAACTCTGTTTTTGCAAGCCCCCTGAACCAGAAGGCATATAAAGTCACTCACTATCTTGTTAATTAACATGGCACTACCCATCGAACAAGTCCTGTTGCTGGTGAAAGCAGAATGTTTTAGGTGCCAGTGTGGGATGTTTTTAGTTGCTTCCCAAAAACAAAACCATTTTTTTATTAATTTAGATTATACATAGAGCCAGAAGGATTTCAGGACCAGACTTCCTAGGTCACCGCTCATTCCACTCCAATAAACATTGATCGAGACAAATCTGAGATGTGCACTTATAACTAAGCACTCAAGGTAGGCAAGAATCATGTATTCATTATACTGTTTGGTCATAACTACTAACATAAAGGGGCCATATGTAACATTTTTACTATGCTACTAGCATGAAAGCATGAATTACAAGAACACATCGGCAAATACAGTATCTCACAGAAGTGAGTACACCCCTCACATTTTTACAAATATTTGATTATATCTTTTCATGTGACGACACTGAAGAAATGACACTTTGCTACAATGTAAAGTAGAGAGTGTACAGCTTTTATAACAGTGTAAATTTGCTGTCCCCTCAAAATAACTCAACAATCAGCCATTAATGTCTAAACCGCTGGCAACAAAAGTGAGTACACCCCTAAGTGAAAATGTCCAAATTGGGCCCAATTACCCATTTTCCCTCCCCGGTGTCATGTGACTCGTTAGTGTTACAAGGTCTCAGGTGTGAATGGGGAGCAGGTGCGTTAAATTTGGTGTTATCGCTCTCACACTCCCTCATACTGGTCACCGGAAGTTCAACATGGCACTTCATGGCAAAGAACTCTCTGAGGATCTGAAAAAAAGAAGTGTTGCTCTACATAAAGATGGCCTAAGCTATAAGAAGATTGCCAAGACCCTGAAACTGAGCTGCAGCACGGTGGCCAAGACCATACAGCGGTTTAACAGGACAGATTCCACTCAGAACTGGCCTCGCCATGGTCGACCAAAGAAGTTGAGTGCACGTGCTCAGTGTCATATCCAGAGGTTGTCTTTGGGAAATAGACGTATGAGTGCTGCCAGCATTGCTGCAGAGGTTGAAGGGGTGGGGGTCAGCCTGTCAGTGCTCAGACCATACGCCGCACACTGCATCAAATTGGTCTGCATGGCTGTCGTCCCAGAAGGAAGCCTCTTCTAAAGATGATGCACAAGAAAGCCCGCAAACAGTTTGCT
>JACXGI010013903.1:0-19976 GCA_016801175.1 Esox masquinongy | reverse complement strand
GTTGACAGTACTATTACCTGACAGTGATAATACCTGTCTATAACTGTAGAGTAGTCAGTGTGTTGACAGTACTATTACCTGACAGTGCCAATGAAGAGAACAGGGTCCTGGGGGATGACTGACAGTTTACTCCGGAGGTCCTCAAGGCCTAAGACACTGGTGTCCACCCCGTCTATGAAGATAGTCCCTGAAGCTGGCTCAACCAGGCGGAACAGGGCTACACCAAGTGACGACTTCCCTGTTTGGTCACATGATACAATACATACAGGTAATTAAAAGGTCATAAACAAGTCACATATTAGTCAAAAACCGGTCAAGTAAAAGTACGTAAAATATAGCAATTTATGAATGCCTCATGACCCAAGTTAGCCACTAGCGAGAGAAAGACGAACCATGACCTAATAGTGAGTTGTTGCCAATGTATTAATAAAAGCTTTCACGCTGTTTTGTCAGGTGCCAACGTAACAAGAGTGAGTGGCTGGGAAATGAGGTTAGCCTCCAACAACAAAGAGACAGAAGAACCAGTATCACATCTAACAGTATCATGACAGTAGGTGATTAGGTCCGAGCCCTTACCGGAGCCGGTTCTCCCCACGATGCCTAGCTTCTCCTTGGGCTGTATGTTGAGCTGGAGGCCATTGAGTACAATGGGTGTGTTCTCCCTGTACCTCATCGTGTAATCCTTAAAGGTGATGGCTCCGCTACGAGGCCAACCCTCTGGGATGTGGGTGTCTTTAACTCTCCTGGGTGCCTCGGACACACAGCCCTGCACACAGCAATTGTTTTTTTGTTTTTTTTTAAACTGTAAAAGGATGTGACCATTATGTCAGGAACAGATTGGGCCACCTGCGGACTGCAGAAACCGGAGCATAGCCAATCAGGGACAGATTTAGACCTGGGCAAGGTGAATGCATTTACACCCCAGGTGAAATGGAAAAATGGCATTACCCCAGGTCTACAGTTTTAATTTGGCATTACAAAACAGATCCCTTAGTGTAGAGTAGGTAATGATTTGTTGTGTAGTGTACAGGTGTAGCATGTTTTCAGTAGGCGTTTTACCTCAATGTACTCCTGTAATCTCTCCACCGAGAGGAATTTGGCCTCCAGCTCTGTGGATAGCCTCACCACGTACTGGAGCATACCAGTTAACTGGGGAGTACACACAAACCAGTAAACCAGAGACCCACGATGAAACCCTACTAATAGTACAATGATGAACTAAGGTAACAGAGATGAACACCTACGAGTCATAGTACAATGATAAACTAAGGTAACAGAGATGCCTGCTACAGTAGGTTGACCGGTGTAACTTTATGAGACTTATGAGACATTGTGACCTACAGGAAGTAAGACATTCTACCTGTATGGTGTAGGACAATGCCAGGCCCTTCATAGCAGGGTTGATGCTCTCAGGAGGACTGAGCACAACGAACAGAGCCACCATCAGAGTGATCAGTGTGGACAAGAAGTCCAGCCAAAAGGAAAGCCACCTCGTCCCACAGTAGAACAGGAGGAAGTGGTTGGAATTGTTGTCGCTCATCTCCTTAAACCTGCGTTTCCACAGACACAACAGATACAGTTCCTGAGGTTTCAGTGAAAGTGTTGTTCATTCAATTGTATCAGTGTTTTTGTGTGTTTGAAAAACACCAGAACAGTGAGTGCAGAGATACAGTATGTTCAGACGCATGCAGTAATAGAGTTTGGTAAACATGGTTTCTGCATTATAATTTACATTACACTGCAACATTATGTGGCTGTCATGTTCGCTCCTCATTAACATTTAATCTGTACATTTCTACAGTTCTAAGCAATGCTTTATGTAACTGTCTAGAAGTAGAACAATATAAACAAATTTAAGTAGGCCTAACAGTAAATATATCGCTCTGAGTTTCAGATATTTCTATTGAAAGAACAGATATGATTTGGCAGGTGTGTTAGTCCCCCAGAGTCATAGTATTTTAATACAAATGGCCCATTTTATGTTATCTGGGGAATGTGTTTACAAAAATATTGTTAAAAACAAGCTTTTCAAATACCTATTACTCTGTTTTACACACTCTGATATCAATTGCATTCTTACCGGAGAGGTCTGTACCAACGAGAAACTTGGGATTTCATCACGACATTTACAATACACTGTTAATGGATCAATTTGGGGCGTTGAAATGAACAACCAGGAATCTAATCAGGTATTGCCCAGATGGCATCAAACAGCAAAGAATAAAATCAGTCACTGGCATCATGGTGATACCACAGAGTTACAAAAATAGTTGGACCAGATACAAAGCTGAAGAGAGCTGCACCATCAAATTACAAATGCCAGAGGAAAGCATTATGGGAACTTGGAAAAATACCCTCATTACGGGAATGCAAAAAAGCATTGCTGTGTAGCTGCACACTTTGCAAAGCCAAGCTAACTACTAGGAAAGCCTTTAGCCAAAGCTACATAGCATAAAGCAAGACTGGGCTGGAAAATTATTTAAACAAATTTACTATAAAGTTCAAGTTTTGAGCTGGCAGTTAGGGAACAAAAAAAGAATTAGAGAACCAGGACTTTTTGGGGAATTTTGGTCTGTAATTAGGACAGTACAATAAACCAAACGGTCCCTGATGCAACTTTGTAGCCTATACCTGTGTTTGACCCGTTTTCCAACAGGTACAGTGTTGGTTATGTTCACCAAAGCAAAGACTGGTAACCAATAACCATCACATGTGTGGTCACTTGTTTTCCTGAAGCCATCTCACTGAGGAAAATCACTGCCCCGGTATAGTTAAGGCCCTGGTGAAATTCATTCCAACGTTCAGCCTACCGCAAATTTAACAATCAGTCCAAGGTTCAGATTTTGTGTCATAGATCTTCAAACAACAGCATTTGAGGGCCTCTAGTGAATATCATCATACTCTGAAGTCTATGTTTTTACAACAGATGGATGTATTGCTTTTAGAAGAAATCAAAGGCTAGAATGAAATGGTAACCTTAGCGCTATTCGCAGCAGGAGAAGTTGTTTGGGGGTGTCTAAGTTTCAGTTCAAACAAACTTCTGTTTGGAAACCATGTTAAAAGTAATTTGAGCTTGCTGAGAAAGAGGCTGATATAACACCCCAAAAACAAAAGTGTGTTGGAGCAACTTGATTGATACAGACTGCTGCATCTGTGAGTTTACTACTGAGAACATTCAGAAGGCCCAAAGCTGTACTGAACGTTCAATGTGGGTAATGACCAACAGATTGACCAAATTGACCAAATTATAACACAAAAATATATTATGTCGGTTTGTAAGATAGATAATCATGTTTATATTGGAGTATGGACACATTTCGCAGACACCGGTTTGACAGACACTAATTAAGCCTAGTCTAGGACAAAAAAAATCAAGTTCAACAGAAAACTCCATTGAGCTTATTTTTTTAGTCATAGACTAAGCTTAATCTATGTCTGCGAAACTCTCTTAATGTGTCAATTTATTTTATTGTGTTGAGAATTTGGAGTTGATTTCTGCTGGTTATGGGCAAATATCTTGATCAACTATACAGTATGTCATAGATTGGTTGTCTTAAGGAGAAAGGCTATAAGAAACTATACAATTAATGTTTTTTAGCCTGATATCAAAATTGTGTTTTGATTCTGACAACATTATTGGGTTGGCACTGTTTTCAGTCATCTCGTTAGCATGTGACTGACATGTGATTGCCATCCTGTTATGACTCTCCATGAAATAGACAGCATAACTCATGTTGCTCAATGGACACACCTTTTCTGCATAACTCCAGTTAAGGTTCAGCCCATAATAGAGTTTTCAGTCAAATACAATGTCATTACTGTAGTTTTCGATACAGGGTATGTAGACTAAACATAGGGTTAGGTATAGTGTTATGAATAGGTTTAGGGATTAGGTATAGAGTAAAGGATAAGTTTAGGGGTTAGGTATAGAGTTATGGACAGGTTTAGGGGTTACGTATTGAGTTATGGTTAGGTTTAGGGATTAGGTATAGAGTTATGGATAGGTTTAGGGATTAGTTATAGCGTTATGGATAGGTTTAGGGATTAGTTATAGAGTAGTCGATAGGTTTAGAGGTTAGGTATAGAGTTATGGATAGGTTTAGAGGTTAGGTATAGAGTTATGGTTAGGTTTAGGGGTTAGTATGTAGTTATGGATAGGTATAGAGATAAGTTTAATGTTTTGTTTAGGAGACACATATCTTACAGTTGGATGTATTGATCTCTCTTGTTGTATGCATGGATGGTGCTTAGGCCCTGGATCGTGGAGGTGGTCAGGGAGATCCAGGGGGAGCGACTGATGTTCTCCATCCTCTTCATCTCTCTGATACTCCTCTGGAATATACTGCGGAGAGAATGCAACAAACAGCCCAAAATGGAAGAAAATGCCAATAACACAGACAAAAATAATGGCGACGGCAATAACAACAACACAAACTGTGGCAAAATCAGAATGATAATATTTGCGGGTGACTCACTAGAGGATGACAGAGAAAATGGCACCCACAAGCACGAGGGCAATGAGTAGGAATGGGAATACAGCTGAGATGGAGACCATGGTGTATGTGACCATGAGGCAAAACTGCAGGAAGTTCTCCATGTTGAACGGCAGCATGGTGTCCACCTCATCCTGATCTTTGGAGAAGCGGTTTACCAGGCGGCCTGTAGGCGTGGTGTCAAAGAAACTCATGGGGCTGCTTAGGATCTGAAACACACACAGGGGTCCGGGTTCAGTTTATGAGAGGGCTGCTGAGAAACACAGGGGTCAGGGTTCAATTTATGGGATGTCTGCTGAAACACAGGTTTCTAGATAAAGGTGATGATGAAGAACATGTTGAAGCAGATTAGTAACATGTGTCGTTCAACCTTCATTCTAGTTTCCTGTTCTTGTCAGTAAATACTGGGCACAATGACGAAGCTGGACAAGAACAGGACAACAGACATTTGCACCAGATATAAATAAGGCAGATCTTAATGAAGAGCTTGAAGATCTTTATAAAGGATCTACTGAGATTGATCCACTGCTAGATGAAAATCTGAAATGCAGACAAGCCAGGGTGATTACTAGGGAGGTTCAACCATTTTAAAACCTTATTTTCACTCTTTCTGTTCTTGCAGATCTCCCAAACCATTTGTTTTGTTCTGGAGAAAACTGGTTGTCAGAGTAGCATGTCCTTTGCAGTGGATGTCTACAATGCATTACAAAAAATGTGTCCTGGCAGGTTTTAGAAATGCAACAAAACATTCCAACCCATATTACATAAGAGTCTTATTTTAAGTGTTTCCCTGAATAGGCTACATAACATTTTGTACTGTCCTATAAATCTATGTTTGAATGATGATGTTTACAAAAACAAAAAGCATTGGATGTATGCAAATATCCAGGGGACATTGTGCAAAGCTGTTTTCATGTGGAACAAGACAGGGGTGCCTACATTCCCCTCTTCTTTTCAAGATTCATTGCTACATTTATGTCATGTTGTGTTAAACTCTTGTTGTGTTCTTACATTTCTGAACATGGTGTCATGAAGCTTGGATGATGCGTGCAATGTGACCTTGGTGAAGGAGTAGCCCTTGATGATGCTAAAGGCTAGCATGGCCACCACCACCAGACCATAAACCAGCTGGTAGAAGCTCAGATCAGGGTTCAGGGAGATGTCCTCAGAGTTTGACGCTGTCACGTTCGCTGTCTGAAATCACATGTAAAGAATGCTGTAGAATTACACATAGAACACAAAATTGTAGAATCTATAGACACAACGCTATGTTCTTCGATGCTTCTTATTATTGCCTGGGTCAAGTTCAAATCCAAATCAAATTGCTTCATCTGTAACTCTTTATGGGTCAATGTATGGCTATCACAGCCCAGACCAAATCTGTCAAATGGACTGAGGTCATCACTAAAAAAAGTGAAAACATAAAGTGGATATAAAAAGTTTACACACCCCTGTTAAAAAGCCAGGTTCTTGTGATGTAAAAGAATGAGACAAAGATAAATCATGTCAGAACTTTTTCCACCTTTAATGTGACCTATAACGTGAACAATTCAATTGAAAAACAAACTGAAATCTTTGAGGGGGAAAATTAAAAAATAAAAAACTCACAATAACCTGGTTGCATACGTGTGCACACCCTGAAACTAATACTTTGTTAAAGCAGCTTTTGATTTTATTACAGCACTCAGTCTTTTTGGGTAGGAGTCTATTAGCATGGCACATCTTGATGTGGCAATATTTGCCCACTCTTCTTTGCAAAAGCGCTCCAAATTTGTCAGACTGCGAAGACATCTCCTGTGCACAGCCCTCTTCAGATCACCCCACAGATGGGCTCTGGCTGGGCCATTCCAAAACGTTAATCTTCTTCTGGTGAAGCCATGCTTTTGTGGATTTGGATGTGTGCTTTGGGTCGTTGTCGTGCTGAAAGGTGAACTTCCTCTTAATTTTCAGCTTTCTAACGGACACCTGAAGGTTTTGTGCCAAAATTGCCTGGTATTTGGACCTGTTCATAATTCCCTCCACCCTGACTAAGGCCCCTGTTCCAGCTGAAGAAAAACAGCCCCAAAGCATGATGCTGCCACCACCATGCTTCACTGTGGGTATGGTATTCTTTGGGTGATGTGCAGTGTTGTTTTTGCGCCAAACATATCTTTTGGAATTATGGCCAAAAAGTTCAACCTTGGTTTCATCAGACCATAACACATTTTCCCATGTGCTTTTGGGGGACTTGATGTTTGTTTTTGCAAACTTCAGCCGGGATTGGATGTTTTTCTTTGTAAGAAAAGGCTTCCGTCTTGCCACCCTACCCCATAGCCCATTCGTATGAAGAATACGGGAGATTGTTGTCACATGTAGCACACAGCCAGTACTTACCAGACATTCCTGCAGTTCCTTTAATGTTGCTGTAGGCCTCTTGGAAGCCTCCCTGACCAGTTTTCTTCTCGTCTTTTCATCAATTTTGGAGGGACGTCCAGTTCTTGGTAATGTCTCTGTTGTGCCATATTTTCTCCACTTGATGATGACTGTCTTCACTGTGTTCCATGGTATATCTAATGCTTTGGAAATTCTTTTGTATTTTTCTCCCAACTGATGTCTTTCAACAATAAGATCCCTCTGATGCTTTGGAAGCTCTCTGCAGACCATGGCTTTTGCTCTGAGATGCAACTAAGAAAATGTCAGGAAAATCCTAGTAGAACAGCTGAACTTTATTTGTGATTAATTAGAGTCACTTTAAATGATGGCAGGTGTGTAATGACTTCTATTTAACATGAGTTTGAATGTGATTGGTTAATTCTGAACACAGCCAGATCCACAGTTATAAGAGGGTGTGCACACTTATGCAACCAGGTTATTGTAAGGTTTTTATTTTTCATTTTTCCCCTCGAAGATTTCAGTTTGTTTTTCAATTGAATTGTCACATTAAAAGTGGAAAAAGTTCTGACATGATTTATCTTTGCCTCATTTTTTTGCATCACAAAAACCTGGCATTTTAACAGGGGTGTGTGGACTTTTTATATCCACTGTATGTCTGGGACGTCAAAGAGGCAGAGCAAAGCATGTCCCCCCAAGGCAATTGCATTCCAGGCATTCCCTTCATTGGCAGAGATCAGGGGACTGGCTTGCTGGACCTCACAAAACCTAGATCACTGGTCATATGAACCGAAACCACACAATAACCGCAAGTTCTTAGAGACGCATAACTTTCAAAGCGGATCACTGCATTACTTAAACAATAGTGATTTACACCGGGCCATAAAAGCGTCATATGCTTATTGCCCAAAGTACCCATGCAGTATTTCAGGACCTACCCCTGCTCCCTGCTCCAGCCAGTAACTGAGCCACCAGTTGCTGAAGGCAGTGGTTCCCACCAGGCAGATGAAGAGGATCATGATCAGAGATAGAAGGATGTACCCTGGAGAAACCAGAAATGAGATCATAGACGAAAGGATTCAGGTGCAAAAGCAATCCTTGACAAATATAAAATCAGCTGACAGTTCTTTTCCCTTCATTCTCTGGTCCCTTGTTAGGCCACATCATTATTATTCAAATCTATCCCTCAAATCCATTCAGTATACATACAACAGTTGCCATTAGGCATTTACAAAATTACTGACTACCTCCAGCAGCTTGACAGTACCGGTGGTATGTCCTCCAGGTAACAGAACCCTCCTGAGAAGCCTCCTGTGAAACCAGCTGGTCCTCTATCAGACGAAGACAACAAACAACAACCATGAACAAGGATAACAAAAAATGTCTGGTGATTGATGATTGATCATTAAAAAAAGTCCTGAACAGCTATTAAATCTTCTGATTGTAAGAGCTGATGGAATATTTACCACTGATTTCACAGGGTACATATTTTTTCACTCCTGTTTCTGGTTTCTCATCTGACATGTCAAAAGCTGTGAAACAATGACAGAAAACACATTTATACATGTTTCTAGTAGGTCTACATTGAAGCTATTTTCTGATGTGGTGGATTGAAAAAGCCAGTCAGTAAAAAAATCTCTACCACTGACACATTTATAGTAGAACATCAAAACAAAAGTAAAGAGAATTTTTACGGAAATAAATGCTGTTTTTTTAAATATCTGCATATACAGACAGGGCACATGAAGTCTGGCCACAATGTCGAGACAGAGGTCCAAAAAGAGACACATTTTATTACCAAAGCAAATATAATCAGAAAGCTAGAGATAACAAATTAACCAAAACAAGTCATGCAAGGCTACATACTGTATGTCACATCTTCAATGGAGTCTCACAATCAAATAGCAACAGGAAATCATATAGCAAAGTATCATGTGAATTATCAACTGGTTCTAAACACTGCTTCTAAATACAGCATCTAACATCTTGACAAGACACAGGCCTCCTCATTGTTCCTAGAATTTCTAAATAAGGCCTTTCGCCTATAAAGCTGCCTTTTGACGGAACATCTCAACTGTACGGAAGAGTCATCTCTTCATTAGGGTCTATGATGTAGTGCAGTCCTGCTGCTTTTAATTGTTTTAACAGATAGGAGAGTGGAATTCGGTGTTGTGGTGTGCTACAGTCGCCCATTCGTGACAAGAACTGTTGAGCTCAGGGATTCTGAGATAACGTTCTGCATACCGCTGCTGTACTGTGTCTTTTGTGGCCCACCCGTCAGCTTGCAAGATTCTTGCCATTCTCTTTCAAATTCTCTCGTCAACAAACACTAACTGGATGTCCTCTGTTTATGCCTAAACATTATGGTGTGTAAAACGCCCAGAAACCTGTTTGCTTCCGAGATACTGGACGTTCAAATATCACTTGTAGGTGTTAATATTTATATTTTTAATTATTATTATTTTTTCAATTTCAAAATGCAAACTTCCAAAGCCTTAAAAAATAAATACACTAGAAGATTTAAAAATATAGCAGGTTAATTAACAGTCCTGCATCTGTACATGAACAGTATCAAACAGACACTAAAACTGTTGTTCTTCCAATACCATTACATAGAAAATAATTCCTTTGTCTTCAGTGTAAAAGGATATATCTTCACATATGTACAAACATATACAGTATATCATCAAACCTGCGTTTTCTATGCCTTTATCCTTCTGATCCTTTAGATCCTTCTTTAGTTCAATGGGCTCCTGTGCCGTGACCTCTTTAGTTTCTTCCTAAACGACAAGAACAAATGACACATTACTAATGTGTAAGAACTAAAGTTGTCTAGATGTCTTGGCAATAAAAATGTATTTAAAAATGTATATTAACATTATACCATGCTATTACATACTATTCTTCTGGAAATTTCCAATCCTATGCTCCGGCAGACTAAAGATACTGAATAGGTCAAACCACCACCATATCCAATCAGATAGCGTGTCAAAGACAGTTATTCTTGGCTAATAAGGGCTGTAGCCACTGTAGCTCTGTAACCACATCAGAGAGGGAGATGGCTGACTGAATATCTTACCTGTGAATGTTCCATCTGGAAGTTTTGTATCATCTGTGAGTATCTGCCCTTAGCTTTCATTAAAGCTTTGTGTTGCCCAGCCTCCTGAACATTCCCACTCTCCAGGACCAGTATTTCATCACAGAACTCCAGATACTGACAGACACAGACAGACAGACAGGACAGACAGAAAGGCAGACAGACAGATTGGACAGTCAGACAGGACATACAGACAAGACCACTTAACTTCGTGGCCCACGGTGTATTCAAAAGCACATGCCAGATTCCATCCTTAGGCCAGTCACTTCATAATACAAAAGAGAAGCTAAACGGCTAATAGTTTAATAATACTACCCAGATTACTGGTAGTTTACAGTACTCTTTTTGTTAAACTTCTGCTAGTGTACAGTCTTATGTATATTGTTGCTTTATTTTATTATTATTTTCTCCCAGACTATATTTTTGCTTATATATTCTTCTTCTTAACTCTCACTACATAGTTTTTGGGCACAATGTCACAAGAATTTCATTGTGCAGGATGACGCTGTGTTGTTCGGTGCATTTAACAAATAAACCTTGAAACTTATTTGATGCCTGACCTCATGCAAATTTAGGTAGATGTATGTGGGTACAAGATCAGTCAACTCAAGGAAAGAACATGGTTGAAGTACAACCCTGTTTCCAAAAAAGTTGGGATGCTGTGTAAAATGTAAAGAAAAACAGAATGCAATGATGTGCAAATCATTTAAACCCTATATTTAATAGAAAATAATATAAAGACAACATAGCAAATGTTGAAACTGTGAGATGTTATTGTTTCTTGAAAAATATATGCCCACTTTGAATTTGATGCCAGCAACACAAAAAAGATGGGACAGGGGCAACAAAAGACTGGAAAAGTTGTGTAATGCAAAATAAAACCTGGTGGAACATCTCACAACTTATTAGGTTTATTGGCAACAGGTCAGTAACATGATTTGGTATAAAAAAGGCATCCCAGAGAGGTTGAGTCTTTCAGAAGTAAAGGGGTTCACCACTCTGTGAAAGACTACACAGGCAAATAGTGCAAAAATTTAAGAATAACGTTTCTCAACGTAAAATTGCAAACAGTTTGGGGATCTCATCATCTACGGTACATAATATTATTAAAAGATTCAGAGAATCAAGAGAAATCTCTGTACACAAGGGGCAAGGCCAAAAACCAATATTGGATGGCCGTGATCTTTGGGCCCTCAGGTGGCACTGCATTAAAAACAGACACGATTCTGTAGTGGACATCACTGCATGGGCTCAGGAACACTTCCAAAAACCTTTGTCTGTGAACACAGTATGTTGCTGCATCCACAAATGCAAGCTAAAACTCTACCATGCAAAGAAGAAACCATATATAAACAAGATCCAGAAACGTTGTGCCGACTTGTCTGGGCCCAAGCTCATTTAAGATGGACTGAGACAAAGCCGTCCTGTGTTCTGACAAATCAAAATTTGAAATTATTTTTGGGAATCACGGATGCCGCATCCTCCGGGCTAAGGAGCAGAGGGACCATCCAGCTTGTTATCAGCGCACACAGTTCAAAAGCCAGCATCCGTGATGGTATTGGGGTGCATTAATGCACATGGCATGGGTGACTTGCATATCTGTGAAGGCACCATTAATGCTGAACAATATAGGTTTTGGAGAAACATATGCTGCCATCCAGATGACATCTATTTCAGGGAAGGCCTTGCTTATTTCAGCAAGATCATTCAATCACAGTTATTAATAAAGCCCTTATTACATCAGCAGTTGTCACAAAGTGCTTTTACAAAACACCCGGCTTAAAACCCCAAGGAGCAAGCAACAACAATGTTCATGCACAGTTGCTAGGAAAAACTCCCTTAAAGGGTATTTTTACAATGCTGTCAGACAGTAAATAGATGAAAACGTGTATCTATTGATTTCTTCACGTCCAGTTTGTCCCGGTTTTGTTGAGCATTAAACAGGATACCTGAGATTTGATCCCACATTATGCGAGTTACCTGAATGCAGGAACTAACCTTTAAACCAACTCTGCCCCACAAGATTTACTTTCATTTTTGTTTTTACTAGCTTACAAAAGCTGTAAAAACAGTACTTTTTGGATATTAAAGGACTGATATAATGATTCCCTATGATTCCCCTATATTATTCACTGCTTGTTTAATCACTTGATATTAAATTATGTGAACTATTTAGAATTCCTGCAACCAGGACTAAATCTGTTTATTTTGTCCAGATTATTCATCTCTCATTTAGATATAGCAAATGCACTGAACAACAAACACCCTGAAGAAATTATTTAACTCTCATAAGCTATCTGTTGTTTTACAATGTGGTTTTATGAACCATAGCAGTAAAGAATGATTTCACTGTCATTTTCCATTTTTGGGGCGATAACTACATAGCATCCTAAGTGAATTTCCTAATCAGTCAAGGATATTCCTTTATTTTTACTATTTTCCACATTGTAGAATAATAGAATAATAATTTTAGGTTTAGGGGATTAGGGTTAGTTTTGTGTTTACTTGCGTTCGCGTTGTCTTATATTTCATTTTGTACGAAGATCTGAAACCATTCAGTGTGACAAATGCAATAACAGAGTGGAACTGGGAAGAGGGCAACTACTTATTCACGGCACTGTATTTGTAGCCAACCAATAGTAATAAATTTCTTATGACATGTATTTAGGAGCTACTACCTGTAGCTGATGGGTGACCAGGACGATGCTTTTCCCCTTCAGTGTCTTCTTGATGCATTCCTCAAAGATGTGCTTCCCCACATGGGCGTCCACAGCAGACAGAGGATCGTCCAGTAAAAAGATGTCTTTATCGGAGTAGACGGCTCTGGCCAGACTGATCCTCTGTTTCTGACCTCCCGATAGATTCAGGCCCCGCTCGCCTATCTACAGGACACGACCGGAGACATAACACGCTCTGTGTCAGATGGGTTTGGGTTAAGTCGACCATTATGTCACCTGTGGAAGCGGCGTCAAATACTTGAAATGCTAGCTAGGGTCATGTTTACAGAGAGAGGTTGGGTCCGCGTCAAATAACGCTCTGATTAGGAGAATGAAGTGGCTTTATAGACTGACCACACAAACGTTTCATCATGGGAATTAGAATGACGTGCGACAGAAGTCATTGGGGTCCTTACTTCAGTTTGGTCCCCGTACGGAAGAATAGCCAGATCTGGTATCAAGCTACAGGCACCGATGACTTCATTGTACCTTTACGAAAGATGAAGGAGAATAACAGTTCATGTTAATTCAGGAGCAGTACACGGTTCATCAGGGATTCATTCAGACACAGGTGACACTCCTGGGTAGAGACACAGGTGACACTCCTGGGTAGAGACACAGGTGACACTCCTGGGTAGAGACACAGCTGACACTCCTGGGTAGAGACACAGGTGACACTCCTGGGTAGAGACACAGGTGACACTCCTGGGTAGAGACACAGGTGACACTCCTGGGTAGAGACACAGGTGACACCTCTGGGTAGAGACACAGGTGACACTCCTGGTTTGTGTCTCCTAGCCACACTACAAGTGGACATACCTTCATGGAAAGATGTCTTCCTTAGCTTTTACTGAGAACACGTTCTCATTTATTGCAGCAATTGGGTTTAACTGCCTTGCTCAGTGGACAGAATAACAGATTTCTCTACCTTACCAGCTCAGCAATTCGATTCAGCAACCTTTTGCTCACTGATCAGTTGCTCCAGTGGCTGAGCTACCTAATACCCTTAAACAACGAATGATCAACACAGATCTGGTGTAATGTCTATACTTATATGGCACGAGTTAAACATCTCTCCCCTGCAGGGCTTTTCGCTGACCTTTTTTACAAGGAGGACAATTGTCTGTTTAAGTCCCCAACTAGTCGACTGTCATGATGTCATTCTCTTCTCAGTAGCTCCATGTGTGTTCATTGAACAAATGTGAATTCATCCTTCTAAGGCACTTGTGAATCGTAAAGCATTGACTGTGCTGTGGACGCTGTGGCCCAGGGGTGGTGCCGCTGGTGATCTCCATCTTCTCTGGCGCACAAATTCTGCTGCAGGATGGGTCAATGGCCCCTTTGAGCCACTACAACGACTATCAAAATGTTTATCTTAAAAGGAAAAGAAGACAGAAAAGAAGCTTGGACAATCTGTCACCTGATTGTAACACGCGCTGTCATAATGTCATAAAAAACACACCAGGCCTTGTTCCCTTTAACCCAGTCAGTCTACCATTAAACTATGAGAACAACTCTGCCGTAAACCCCAGCAGTCAGTCACCGATGAACCATGCCAGTCATCTCTCCCTTAGACGGACTGCTCTGGGGGAATCTAGTTAAAGATAACACCAACGAAGAGACAAAAATTCTCAAAGTGTCTTTATGGTCTAATCACTGTAGTAACGCTACCTGCCAGGTAAAGTAAACATTGGCTGTCAGGCAAGAGAGGTGACTAGACTATAATAACATTACCTGTCAGGTTAAGTATAGGTAAATAGACCATAGCAATATTAGCTGTCAGGTAAAACAGGTGACTAGACCATAATAACATTACCTGTCAGATTAAGTGAAGGTGATAAGACATTAGTAACATTACCTTTCAGGTAAAACAGGTAAATACAAAATTATTCTCTTCAAGGTTGGGTTCAATTCCAATTTCACTAATTACAATGCATTGAAGAAATTTCAAATTTACATTAGCATTTTCGTCATTTAGCAGACGCTCTTATCCAGAGCGACTTACAGATAGTAATTTCACTCTGCCTCCTGAATTCACAGAAAATATAATTGAACTGACCCTAGCCCTGGTACATTTACCTAGCCTGGTCAAAGGTATCCCCCATGAGGATGTTGTCTCGGACAGTCCCGTGGAAGATCCAGGCCTGCTGGGAAACGTAGGCAAACGACCCGTCCGCAGTGACCGAGCCGTGCTGCAGGTGCATCTGGGGTGAGGATCAGAGGGAGACAAGTATGAAATCCTTGACATTGCATTAGATTTCCCTACATGCGGTGCACTGAAATTACGGTGATCTACAGTAACACATCCTGGGAAAGTCCTTAGGGAACATAGCTTTTACAATGTCTTCAATTTTCCAATAAAAAGTATGCATCGATTCACTATTTATCATTGATAGCCAACCTCTAACAGAGCAATGGCCACCACTGTATACAGTACATGATCTTGGTTTTAGCCGACCTGTTCTAAGATGCTTGATATCAGTGATGTTTTCCCGCTTCCCACGTTGCCACAGACACCCAACAGGTTTCCCTGCAGAGAAAACAAACAGTTACCAGTAATCACTCATCCATTTTTGCTCTTTGCTAACCTTTCCTAATCCCTGAGAACTCTGCCCCTGTGCACCCCCAATGGAGTTGCAAAATACCATTCCCAGAAATCCCAATGTAAGATTCCTCCTGATTCCCTCCTAAATGTATCCTGGGAAGTGTCCAACTGGGATCAGAGAAAATAAATTATGATTTTGGGAAGTGAATTGATTTCACAACCTTGATCTCAACTAACCCTGACCTCAACTCAAAACCCCCTCCATACCCTTTAAACTCTAACTAATAACTTAAACCCAGCACCTAAAGTACTTCATCTATGTAGTGCCTTCGGAAAGTATTCAAAAAATATTTGTTGAATATAGACTTAATTTTTAAGTATAGACTTACCTTAATAATTAAGTATAGACTTAATTTATAATTGATTACATTCATCTTGTTTGTCATCAATCTACCGGCACAAAACAATTCTAAAGAACTTGGAAAACATTATGTCAGAAACATCTCCATTCACTCGTAATTATTTACAGACTGAAAAACAACCCAAATCGTTTTGTTTTTTTACAGTGGATTTTCCCTTTAAAGGAGACATTTCTCTGGGTGAGCTTAATCACCTACCCCAGCAAAATGGCTGGGCACTTGTCAATAGTAGCTCAGTTCCAAAACACTTACCTTAGGCAGAGTAAAGGAGATATTTGTCAGGGTGGGCTTGGAATTGGTCTGGCCCGGAGTGTGAGTCCCGTTCTGGGCATGGGTTTTAACCTTGGCCCCCTTGTCTGGTGCTGTGTGTGCTGTTTGTTTTTCAGGTCTGGCCCAGGTGAATGTTGCCTCATCCATGACCAGGGCTGAGGGAGATCCCTGCCTCCGGACCAGGTATGACTCAGGGTTTTCTGCCATTAGCAGTTTCTACACACACACACACACACACACACACACACAGACACACACACACACACACACATACACCACCGTGGAGAAACACAAAGGTAAACATGCACATATTTACACACAGAATATAAAGTGAGTATACAGTGAGTATAGAGACATTACACAGACAGTATGCAGTGAGAATACAGTTATTATACACTGAGTATACAGTTATTAAACATTGAGTATACCGTGAGTATACAGTGATATTCAGTTAGTATTCGGTTATTTGTACAGGCAGTAGACAGTGAGTATAAATGTATTATACAGTGAGTATACAGTTATTATGTAAAGTGAGTATAAAATGAAAGAGTATACCAGGAGTATACAGTGAGCTATACAGTACAGTTATTGTGCAGTGAGTATACTGGTGAGTATAAAGTTAGTATACAGTGAGTTTACCACGTGCATACAGTTAGTGAGCATACATGACTACTGTAACAACTGGCCCGTGTGGCACTGCGCGCCCTCTCCCAATCCGGCGCTCCACCTCGCCGGTGCACTAACCGCCGGCAGGAGACTGATGGCATCAGCGCTCCCGATGGACACACCTGCTCTTCATCACAAACTAGTTGTGTATATGTGTGCCTTGTTTCCACCGTCACCCCACAGATTATTATGTTTACATGGCATTGACTGGGAGGCGCTGTACCTTCGCTACCATATTTAAGAGAAGCCAAGTATCGCTTACACGTTGTCGTCGTTTTGTTGTTTTCTTTTTTTGCCTCACCTTTTATGCACTCGCTACCCTCGCACTTCACAACTACACAGTGAGTATACAGAGAGTATACAGTGAGTATACAGTGAGTATACAGTGAGTATACCGTGTTCATACAGTGAAACACAACAAGCTGTTGGTGATAGCTGAGTCATATTATCCTTTGTGAAGGATAATATACTGTGAGTTGACACAGTTGATTAACAATGTGTAGATCAGAGGAGTCTCACCTTCAGCCGGGTTAGTGATACTTGTCCCTCAGCCATGGCTTTAACAGAGAACGGCAGCAGTCCCAGTGAGAACCGCATGGAGTTGAAGATGGCAATGATGGAGAAAGCCTGGGGAAAAACAACATGCTGATTAGGATAAATACCTGTAAGACAGTGGTTCTTGAAAAGCAGAACATTGTCCACCAGGAAAACTTAATGTTGATAACATTTTATTATATTCACTGTATGTAGCCTATATGTGTAGATGAGTTTTATAAGAAAAGCATTACTGTTTTTGAATTGTTTAAATTTGTTCCGTTTCGTGAACTAGAACGTTGGTTCTACGGCTCTGAACAAAGGATCTCAACTTCTAAGAACACAAAGAAAGCTACACCACCTATACAAACAAAAGAACATATCATGTAAAGTCTAGTTATCAGGACTGCTGATCAGACTGACCTTGGAGGAGCTGAGGGGAAGTCCCAGCAGCGTGTGGACTACAAAGGTGAGGATAGTTGCCAGGGTGGGGATGATGGTGGTGATGGAGGAGTTAACACTCTGGGTGTAGCTGGCCATCTGCAGCAACTTCTTCTCATTCTTCCTGATGTCTGACAGGGAAACAAAGGATGACAAATAAAACAATGAGGAGAATATTTGTCCTGTTCTAAACACAGCTACAGCACAAACATGTTCATACATACCAGTGTTTGGAGCGAAATGGAAATGCATTTCTTACATAGTCAAACTCCCCTCAGAATATTGGGTCAAGGCAAGGGACCCACCAAAAATGTTCTGTGACTTTGGAGAACTCCCCTGTGTAAGCCATTTATGTATTGATGTGAAAGAATGCTCTGTTTTGTCTGAGGTAAAAGTTCCAAAAGAGACGTCACAAAACTGTAAATATATTATAATAATATAACGGTTTCTGCAACAAACGAGTTGACATAGTTTCAAAGTGAAAATGCACTGGTCGTTTCCCGCCGAAGATACAGAGAAATTAGCCCAGAGTTGTCGGTGGCTGTTTTTTAAAAAATCTTTTACTGATTTGTCACTAAACAAACACAAAGACCACACGGTTGGTGCTTCAAACTCAGAAATACTCTCTTTAGAATCAGTAGAGTCTCTGGAACACGATAAACGATTTTTGTTTGCTATACTACGCCCAAATGCCTATCTATCACAAGACAGTTAAGATGGGTAAAAATGGGTAAGGAGGGTATTGGTGGAAAATTCTACCACGGGTTGGTCAAGTTAAGCATTGTGATCGGTTGAAACGTGTTTTAATTCTCACTGAGCATACACAGTCTAATTAGCCTAGTCAGGACATTTGTAAACATCTGTAAAAAACCTCTAGGCATTATTAACGATTTTTTCCAGCCAAGCAAATGGTGTTTGTTTAAAGCTTGCCTGTCTGCCTTTCTGACGTTTCTGATTAATTGTTTTAATTTTGAATAGTCATCTCCCATATGGGGATCCCATATGGCGTAATTGTGTTTTGAATGAGATGTGTTTCTGATATTCGCAAAGTCATGCATCAGCATACAATTCGTGGGCATACAAATAACAAATGACAGGTCAAACCAAAGTAAAGGGAGCCGATGTGTGCTGACTCGCTTGTGTCAGTTTGAACTTCAGTGTGCATTTACATAACGTTGGAGAGGCAAAGAGGAAGAACTTGTATAGCACAAATCATAGTCTCTCCATTTGATGATAGATTGAAATAGAGAAATTAGTGTTATGATTGCAGTAATTCTCTGGTGTAGGACACAGCTGACTGTATGAATCTGCTTGCATGACGAGCCAGATGTTGCACCAAACGTATGACCACTGACGTAGCCAAGGGAGGTAGGGAAGACATAATAATTAAAATATGTCACTCATTGTTTCACTGTAATGTTGGTAACCCATTGCAGGAAAGCATTTATACACTCAGTGGTGTGGTAGAATACTTTTCCATCATGGGTGATCATATCTAGGTGCAATGTTTTGTAATGGAAAATGAGGGGCAATAACATCAGATGTCTCTTATATTTTGTGTGCAGCCTGTTTAGCTTATCTTTACTAAGATTTTCATATGAAAAACGGTCATTTATAATCTTTACCATTTTCCTATGATTAATGGTAATTTATAACATACTGAAGTAACTATCTATTCTTTACCTGTGATTTTCTTCTCGAAGGAACTCTCCCAGGCATACATCTTGATGAGTTTGATGCAGGTAAGAACCTCGTTCATGGTCCGCACACGAGTGTCTGTGACCCTCACAGCTTTCTTCCTGAAGACCTGGATCAGCCTAGCCATGGCAAACTATAAATAACAACAACAACATTATGAACAAAATACATTAACTGATCTGCCTAGCCATGGCAAACTATAAACAATAACAACAACATTATGAACAAAATACATTAACTGATCTGCCTAGCCATGGCAAACTATAAACAACAACAACGGTAAGAACAACATTCAGTACCTGATCCATCTGGCCATGGTAAAGTACATATACCGTAATTCCCCATTTCCCGCACCATGTATAAACCGCACCATTTATAACCCGCACCATATATAAACCGCACCATGTATAAACCGCACCATGTATAAACCGCACCATATATAAACCGCACCATGTATAACCCGCACCATTTATAAACCGCACTATTTATAACCCGCACCATGTATAAACCGCACCATTTATAACCCGCACCATGTATAACCCGCACCATTTATAACCCGCACCATGTATAAACCGCACCATTTATAACCCGCACCATGTATAACCCGCACCATTTATAACCCGCACCATGTATAAACCGCACCATTCATTTTATAGCTTTTTATGATACAAACCCGAGTATTAACTGCACCCATATATAAACCGCAATTGCCCTGGAGAATTATGA
>JACXGI010013902.1:5583-20058 GCA_016801175.1 Esox masquinongy | reverse complement strand
ATTTTCTGAGATACTGAATTTGGGGTTTTCATTAGTTGTCAGTTATAATCATCAAAATTAAAAGGAATAAACACTTGAAATATATCAGTCTGTGTGAAATGAATGTATACATTATACAAGTTTCACTTTTTGAATGGAATTACTGAAATAAATCAACTTTTTGATGATATTCTAATTATATGACCAGCACCTGTATATAATTGGTGCTTTTAAAACCTTATTCTGGATTTGCTTTGAATGTTCCTTCATCTACATTATGTAGTTTCTGTTTGAAATCGTACAAATCAATGTTGAGAGCGGCCGTATTTACAGTATTGCATTGGGGCTAATGGAGTCGGTGGGTTAAAATGTGCTGCTAGATATATATATCTGTATTTCCCCATGAAATGGCACTGTGTATAGATTCTACACACCTTCCTGATCATTTCTCAAATAGCCTACAATAGTTCCACTTCACACAGTTTTTCCGGTATGTGGACATTTGCATAGACGTCTATGACACATAGTGTATCATCTAAAAAAATTTCACGGCACAACCAAGCACCTCTTTGGGTAATTTATCTGTAACCTATCATAATTCAGTCTCTAACTGTTGTTGTTCCATTCATGAGTTCTTAACATGGAAAAAAACTTTGTCTATTCAATGATCCCAAAACATGCTGAATTCTGAACCATTCACTACACACACACACACACACACACACACACACACACACACACACACACACACACACACACACACACACACACACACATACAGCAAAGGTAGAGAGACTCACAGTGATGACTTTGGAGCAGCTAGGCTGCCATGTTGAGGGTGACTCCTGCCGAAGGAAACACGAGACAGTGCAATCCTGTCTTTCATCACCAGAGGATGGTGGAGGTCAATCTTAAATGTTTTCTATGCATCATAAAACCACAATGGAGAGGGAGTAAATGAATGAAGAGAACTCAGTAGCAACAAAACTATGAAGGACGCAATTGAATGTCAATTTAATTGTCAGTTCAATAACCCCAATAGTAAAATAAAACTGTAATTCAGGGTTCAATTCTTTGAACAGACACTATAATCCAACATTGCTGGACTTTTTCTAATGAATTAATGTGTTTTTATACCTTGGATTCTCATTTGGCCCTTGAAATGCTTAGCTCTTAGCTAGGAATATTGTTGTTGTTTGAAACGTCTGTTGCAAAATATTATGCACAAATTAAAGATATTTACACGTTTAAACATCTCTGCATGTACAGGAAGGAATCCAGATGCAAAAATCTGAAGCAGCAGGCCATCATTTCCACTCCCTATTGGGAGAGGAAGGCCAGTGGCTAGGCCCTGAAAGTCTGTGGAGCAATTTGGAATCGGGCAAACATTCTGCTGATTTTCTTTATTAATCGATATAATCAATATAGAGCTTTGTGCCTCAAGAAGAGGATACGTTTTTGTTGATTTTACCCATACTAATGTTGTATTTTTTTTTTGCAGTGTGACAGTTAAGACTGACGTAATGATAAATTTGTACTGTTAATACATTTAATCTATGCTGGTGTAATGTTGATCTTCAATGTAATTGCTCACAATAAAGGAGTTCCAGACGTTCTGACATTTGGTCGGTACTTTAATCACACATCCTGACATTCTGCTTTCCTGCCTACTTGTGTCCTTGTATTCATTTCCGCTTCTCCTACAACCAGGAACTGGATTTCACTTGCATTAATACATGTACTGAACTACAGGTAGTAGATGCAAAATCAAAAAATAACTGATTCTACACCTAAAAACCAATGCATTTTACGTTTTTGTAAGCTACAGCAGTTAAGGTGCAGTAATGGCCTTGCACTGATGGCGAGACCTCTAATTCAATCATACCAGGAGGAAAGTTTTCAAATTCACACCAGCAGGCTAGCGTTTACTAAAACTGGTGGGTTACATACTTACATAATATTTAAAATCTGTTAAATCTCTTTAATAAAACACCACCACAGTGTGCTGTAAGACCATTGCTGAAAGGACAGTGAGATTCTTGGGGAGACTGCAAAAAGGCTCCATTTGCAACATTAGCCGGCAGAAACCTAGGTCCTCGACCACAAAGGGTTGGTCATCAAGTCCAACAAACTCTTTTCTTTTGTGATCACTTTGGCTTTTTGACTGTCACGGCCATAAATGTAGGTTTTCTGTATAGTTTCCTGTACTGTTGGCTGAGCCACGGTGGCATCTGTTGGGGCTGCTGTCTTGGCTCTCAGGACTTGTGCCAGCTTCGCATACTGCCGATGCTCCTCAAGGTGATGTTCTTTCAAACGCTTTAAGTTTGTGGTATTAAAATGTTTTGCCTTGCTTGCAGCTCGAGATACTATAGTTTTACACACACTGAAAATTGCATGTGCTACATCTAGGGCTGGATTATGGACTGGGCAAATGGGGCCTGGGCCCAGGGGCATCTGACCATTACGGGCCTCGGCTTACAAGGCACCCTAATGGCTAATAATGGTCAGAGGCCCCTGGGACAATCTACTGTGAATGCAAAATGTAGATAAATGTGAATATGTTAAAACCATTCAGCCCATCAACTGTCCCCTGACTACCAGGGCTCCACCTCAACTCACAGCAGGGCCCCTCGGCTCCACCTCAACCCATACCAGACCAGGATCACCCGGCTCCAACTCAACTCTTACCAGGTCCTTTAACCATCATAGTGTGTTAGATATTTGATCTATTTTAAGAGATATTTCGGCCCAGATTCATATTTGGGTAAAAGTCCACTTACCTTGAGTTGTTCCTGAAGGCACATAGTCATTTCTCAAAACAATCCATTATTCAGCTCTGTCCCAGTCTGTAATTAGCATTATTAGCATAGTCCAAATTCATGAATGGAAATGGTGCATCCCGCTTAAAGCTGCATTGCAAGCGGAAAACTGCTCCAAAACATGACTAGCTGTATTATTTACCTCAAAGAACATGACAATGTTGTATTCCTCAAAATAAAGTTTTAAATTTTCCAATATAAATTTAATTTTCAAATAAACTGGTACTTCCTGTGTTTACTGGTCAGTTTTGTTCACAATTGTATCAATCTGTGAGTCCTTCTGGGAAGAGGAAGTGTATACATTACAGTAAGCAAAAGTTAGCATTCACTAGCTAGAATGCAAGTTTCCTATTTCGTCGTTGATATTCACCTCGGACAGTGAAACGTTATTTGCTTGAGAGATAAAGGAAAATACATGTATCATGTCTGACTCTGAATACGACCAGGAAGAATACTTTTTTTCTAGGGGACAGAGCCTCACTTGTTTGAGTACACAGAGAATGAATTGACCAAAGAGGGGCTCGGACAGCAGCTGAGGGGAGCAATAGTGAAACAGTTAATCCCCAACTCTTGCCCAGAATATCCGGAGATTGGTGGTGCAGTTGTGGAGCGTGCAATCTAATGCCAACCGAAATGGAATGCTTTTGTTGTACCGAGTGGAAACTACTGATGCCAATGTTGGAGAACATGAATGACCCAGTCCCTGAAGCTGAACTTGTTCCAAGATGTGTGGGTGATCATCCAGTTTCACCCCCCTCATAACTCCTGGGTTGCTGGAGACATTTACATTTTCCAAAAATAAACTGGAAAAGACGTTGAAGACCTTAGGGACTAGCTCTCAAAAAAGTAGCTGCCTAACATTAGCAAACAAGTGTGTGAGGCAAGGCACATTTTTTTGTATAGCACATTTCATACACAGGGGCAATTCAAAGGACTTTATTAGGCCTAAAAATATGTATATTTACCTCAAAGAACATGACAATGTTGTATTCCTCAAAATAAAGTTTTAAATTTTCCAATATAAATTTAATTTTCAAAGCCATCTGTACTGCTGCTAGATTATTTCGCTATAGGCTACCAATGATATGAGAGAGAATTATTTTGCTCATTTTGACCAGCTCGCTGAAATAAATCCAAAATCAATCCGAAAAACCTAATCCGAAATCAATGTTCTTGTTTCTTTTATTTTGATTAGTGAAGATATGTTTTATGTTCCTCCTAAGTTCCTTCATTCCATGCTGGAGAATACAGTAACAACCTAGCTAACATTTGTGGTGTTCTCTGCAAAAGACAAATAAAAAATAACTTGCATCATGGGTTGTTAGACCAAACATAATGCATAAGTAACTATTGCACGGAAGAAACAAATACATAGCCTTTTTAGCTAGATTTAGCCTTGTGCAAGCTGGCCAAAACGCGCATATAATTTTACCCCTGTCAATGAGCTACCAACGAGTCTCTGAAATATGGCAGCGGATAGTCCAGATGACATTGTGATCAGTTTAGCGGTTTATGTTTATTCTGTATTCCGTAGTTATGAAAAGGGCCCCTTCGACCCCATCAAAACGAATGTCGGTGTTCACTGCACCAGCACTGACAATTGGAGGTTACTAGTATAAAAGATTACTGAATGCATGTTGCACGTCAATCCACCCTGCCGTCTCACTGCAGCCTGCAAGCAGAAAATGTCTCCACCCACTTGCAGGCAAAGCTGTCAATCAAACTCCATAAGGTAGCGCAAACCAGCGTAATAGACCCTGTATTCAACTCATTGCCGATAGACGGCGCAAACTTGCATAGGGCAACTTTAACATAAAGTGTATGTTCAACTTAGCAAGACAAACGCCTAGTTATTAGCTAGTTATAATCACTGCTCCAATGATTCTCCTACATCATTGTAATTTATTGCAATAAGAAATAGTTTGCACAACTCTGGATTATGATATGAAAACAAGTGAAACCTCAAATCTCCTCTCCCATGCCCCTTGTACCTTTCTTTGTAAACAAAACCTGACCGCAGCATTTTCCTCAATGATAAATACAATTAATGGATGGAGATTATAGGAGCGCATGACCTTTTAAAGATCTTTCACAGACCGTAATTATGCAACATGTGAATATATTATTAAAATGTTCATGTTAATAACATATTCAACATGATTTATGTTATTACTGTATAATAACGTATACATTAATAACATAAATAATAACATTATTTGTTATTAATGTATCACCCATTCATTTCTCACCCTTGGCACCCTTGTTTTCAGTACTTTTCTTCTCCTCTTGCAAGGATAATGGCAATGACCGTTTTTTTGTGAAATTGGAGAACATCTTAAATCATTCCTCCATACAAAATCCTTTGAGATCAATTAGATCTTAGGATCAGGTTTTAAATGGTATTCAAGCCTGGATACTGACCATTGCAAAAATTGTGACCAATTTCCAATTTCTTTGAGGATTTTGCATGCTTGGAGTCACTGGAAGATCATGATGTTCATGATGCTGTTGACCTTAACTAAGCCTCCAAGTGGAAGCAAAACAGCACCATAACATCAAACCTCAAACCCCCATATTTTACTCTCAGTATGAGGTTCTTTCCTGCATACACATCCTTCCTTTCAACAACAAACCCACTACTGGTGTGTGTGGCCAACAAGCTCCATTTTTTCCCCATCTGACAATAACACCCATTTCCAAGTGCCATTTAGCAAACACCAGCCACTTGTTTCCTGTCAATGCAAGCTTTTTATTTTTGGCAACCCTTCCAAATAGAATACTACAAATGGATTTTACATGCCTGTTACCTGATTTAAATACCCTAGTGAAACTAGGAGGCCAATGACCACAACAGTTCCTTAAAATGTTACTAATTTTGCTGATTTTATTTGTAGAAATACTTAGGGGTATAATAATTTTTTACACCTACTGTATCTGCTGGAGGGAATAAAATATATAACTTGTATTAGTATTAGATATAGTTTTCTCCATACGTTTTATCATAAAATATAACTCATAGCCAGTGTTAATTTTATACTGCGTCTTTTGCACATTAGCAAGGTTGCCAATCATTTTAGAGATTCCTTTTTTTTACAGCTGTGTGCACTAGTCTGATGAAATATTAAAATGATTAAGATAAAGCTTCATTAGTTAATCATACTAGGTCCTGCAGGAACCTTATGTGTGACATCACAGCAGGGCATGAGGGTCATGGCTGTGACAGAGGTGTCGTCGTAAAAACCCAAGGATCTTTTCCCAGGAATCTTCCTGAGCATCTGCATGTGGCTTGGTGGACCCTCCCCACACCACAATCACTGTAACACACAAGCATTACTTTTTAAATCAAGCATAGTCTATACACAGGGAGAATCTAAATTACATTTCCCCTCTCTTATCAATTGAGATTGTCACAGGTTACATTTTGCATCAGAATTGTAGTATTGACTTGGGCAGGTGCTCACAGGAGCAGATTAGCAGAACCTCAGGTTCTTTATTGCTATAGCTCTAAGCAATAGAATATGAGCTTAAAGAATCATAGAGTTTTAAGAATCATGCACCTAAATATAAACAGCACACAATTTCAGCACTGGCTTGAAGTCTTGTACTGAGAGTGTAGTACCCTTTTCTCTTGTTGGTTGAATTACAAAGTTGGTGGCTCTGGCGTTAGGAGTGTAGGGTGGCACAATGAGGTGTCCAGCACCAGGGTATCGGAATATCGTCAACAGGTGTTCTTTTCCTGCTGCACGCATCATCTGGGTCATCTGCAGTTCATTGGTTAAAGGTCATAACCCAGGTCAATCACAATGACTGATGTCATAAGAAGTTTGTAATACTGTGTGTTTCATGTTCTCACATCCTCAGCAGATGTGGTCCAGTTCTGATCATCATCCCCAATGACCATCATCAACGGACACTCTATCTTCCCCATCTGTTAAAAGATTAAATGAAAAAAAAAAAACTGTTGAAAAAAAATTAAATTCAAAGCTGCAGTAAGTCAAAGCAGGGGGGACATAACCCCCCCATCCTGGGGAAAACTATGATTTGTCCCACCCAATATATAAATGTCAACATAACTATGTCATTTCAATAATAGTAATAAGATGCAATGAAAGCAATTCTGTTGATTATAGGCAGTTAATAGCAAGTTTAAGTTTTAAAAAATTGCGACATCCCCGCCCTTTGCCTCACAGTGATTTGATCTACTGCCCCTCAGCAGTGGCACTTCATGCAGGTACAGTGCATGTGTGGGCATCTGACAGTCTGTCCTTGGTGGTTGACTTTCAGTAAGTAGTTCAAATAAAGGATATGTTAGACATTTCTTTAGTTCTACTACACAATGCAATAAAAAACATTTCTAACCGTCACCAGCCTTTATTTTCTCTGCATTGAATTACAGGTCACTCTTTATGTTAGCTAGCGATTAGCTGATGTTTGCTAGCAAGCTACAGTAACATCAACCAGCTTATGCAGCTGTTTGAATTTGAGTCACTGAGAGAAGCTTGCAGTGCAGTGTATGTAGTGTTCCTTAGCAGGCAAGGTGACAGTGTTCGTGTCTACAGTCTGAAAGGCACTCAATGCATGTAGCTAACGTGGGCTAATCCAGTAAATTTGTTTTATGTCGGTAGGGTTCTCACACAATAGCTGAATTTGCAGAGCTACAGCAGCAAGCAAACCAATGGTGCAAACTAAAACAGTATTACAGCACTATTTTTGGTGTCCCACTCAAAAATTGCTCTTGAGAAAATTTTATGTAATTGTCCCCTCCAAACTTGATATCCGATTTTCACCCCTGGCACAAACCAATAGCAAACGTCACCACTAGGACACATTTTTCACTCTGTGGAAACAACTTAGCCTATTACTCTCTCCTCCACCCCTACCCTGATGGTCATGTGCAGTTGCAATCCTCTACTCTGTCCAACTACTCTGTCGTCTTCTATCCTATAATTTCTCACATCTGCTTAATCCTTCTTCCTTTTTGACTCCTGATTCTGCCTCTTCCACAGGACTTTCCTCCATCTTCATATCCTATGACTCATGGTTTTCCTTTCCTCTAGGCTTAATCCGCCTTCCCTGTGTGTGGCTAAATGACTCACTGCAAGCTCACTGAATAAGACTGTATAGAGAGCTGAGCAAAATAAAATTAAAACATAACTTCCAGATGACCTATCATCCTTTTACTCCACCCTCGCTACAATGTTGATAACACCATTTTTTACCACTCCAAACATTCAAGTTTCATCCTCTTACCCCAGGACAGTCTTTTCTCCTCAATCCTTCACCACCCCAGCTTCCCTCTCTGTGGATTACTTTGTCGAGATTACTTATTTACAGAGAATACAAAAATCAAGACAGTGGCACATACAGGTACTTATCCTAGGCACTTGTCACCTCACTGGATTAAAGCAATTCCCTGCCCATTAACTGAAAACTTCAGTTGGCCATGTTCGACTATGCCTATTATATTGTCTGTTACCACCGGTAACAGCTGCAGAGGTTAGCATAGGTTACGTGGTATGAGCAGCTAAACCATAGAACACACCTGTCGAATGCTGTCTGATAAGCAGATACAAGGGGAAGTTCTGGTAGCACAGGGAGAAGGGATCCAGTCAATTGTTCTTCAGACTTCTCAGTACAGCACCTATTTTATTGCTTGGGATAGTTTCAGTTGTTATATTGTTTCTTTCACTCCTACGCTCCCTGTTTACTTGGTCGAGGACCAGAATATTTTGTTAATATTTCCTGTTGATACACCAGTGTTTTGTTCCTGGTTGCTAGATATTGGGGCTGGACATCTGAGAATTGACATTTTCTGATGGTTCCACATTGGTTTTTATGCAATTGTAGCAATTGGTACTGGGTTCCCTCTCCCCACCAGAATACCCTCTCCCACTCCCCTAAATCTTTTAACTAAAATGTATACAGTTGAATAGGTTAGGCTTTATTACTAATCTTTGTATAGTACTTTACATGTTCTTGCGTAGAATTAAATAAAAAACAACCTACACAAAAAGCCCAGAACTTTGTCTTTATAATACTGCCTGTACCAAGTGAAGACATCCTGATAGTCTATTGGCTGAGACATGGTAGACCATGTTTTCTTTATTAAAGAAACAGCAGGGAGAATCAGGTCTAGGTTCCACAATTCTTCCTGTATTATGTTTGAGGTCTGCCAGTGGAGTCAATGTCTGCACAAGGATTTTTAGCCGACATAGCCAATCTACCGCCATATTTGCCTTGTCTGTTGCTTCTGATTCTCATTCACTAAAATACAAAATATTAGCCCAATTACAGGCTACATTAAATTTGCACCAAAATAAGCCCTGATAATAAACCTGCTGTTAGTCCTAATCTCTGAAAGTCACCTTTATTAGACTTGTGTGTTTCACTAGTTTCCGTCTGAAAGTATTTAGCTAACTCACTGAGAGCTTAATCCCTGATCTGAGCTGTCAGTGATGGGGAATGTTCCCTCAAATTTGATTGGTCATCAAAATGTGTAAATATATTCCTGAACAACGTGACCTCAAAAGATTACATACTTTTATAATCTCCACCTGGCATAGCCTTTACTAAAGATTTCTTCCTCGGGTTTCAAACTTCCTCAGTTTTTCCTAGCCATGGTCAGGGTTCCCACTCTAAGCCAATTGTCAAATTCCCTGACTTTTCCCTGACTTTCACTGACTAAAAAGCTGAATTTCCATGACCTATAATGAACGGAAAACCAAGCAACTGAGCACTGAACAGACAAAAACCAGTCCACAGTATTTTAAACCCATCAATTTGCGAGCTTTATTTACTAGTTCACAGACGTTTTCAGCACAAAACTATATTTTCACTGCTTAAACATACACCGATAAGCCATAACATTATGACCACTGACAGGTGAAGTGAATAACACTGATAATCTCGTTATCATGGCACCTGTCAGTGGGTGGGATATAATAGGCAACAAGTGAACATTCTGTCCTCAACGTTGATGTGTTAGAAGCGGGAAAAATGTGCACGCGTAAGGCTCTGAGCGACTTTGACAAGAGCCAAATTGTGATGGCTAGACGACTGGTTCAGAGCATCTCCAGAACTGCTGCCCTTGTGGGGAGTTCCCAGTCTGCAGTGGTCAGTACCTATCAAAAGTGGTCCAAGGAAGGAAAAGCGGTAAACCGGCGAAAGGTTGATGGGCCAAGGCTCATTGATGCACGAGGAGAGCGAAGGCTGGCCCGTGCTGTCCGATCCAACAGACGAGCCACTGTAGCTCAAATTGCTGAAAAAGTTAATGCTGGTACTGATAGAAGGGTGTCAGAATACACAGTGCATCGTAGTTTGTTGCATATGTGCCTACAAGTGGGCACATGGGCATCAGAACTGGACCACGGAGCAATGGAATGTGGCTTGGTCTGATGAATCACGTTTTCTTTTGGATCACATGGATGGCCGGGTGCGTGTGCGTCGCTTACCTGGAGAACACATGGCACCAGGATGCACTATGGGAAGAAGGCAAGCCGGCGGAGGCAGTGTGATGCTTTGGGCAAGGTTCTGCTGTGAAACCTTGGGTCCTGCCATTCATGTGGATGCTACTTTGACACGTACCCCCTACCTAAACATTTTTGCAGACCATGTGCACCCTTTCATGGCAACGGTATTCCCTGATGGCATTGGCCTCTTTCAGCAGGATAATGCGCCCTGCCACAAAGTGATAATGGTTCAGGAATGGTTTTGAGGAACAAAATGAGTTCAAGGTGTTGACTTGGTGAAAATTTACATTTTTGTGGCATGTTTGCCTTCGTTAGCAGGTACAGGAGACCGCATATCTTGACTCAATTGATTGCCAGTTGACGAGCAGGAAGGAGACAAATAGACGCTGAAAAATTAAGTAGCCTAACCATAACAATACGCAACACGGGAAATGCATGACATAACCCGATAAATAAGAATACTGCATGGAAAATACATTTTGATAAATGGCAATAAAATTTAAACATGCTACAAAATTCCCTGATGTTCCATGACTTGGACAAAAAAAATATAAAATCCCCTGACTTTCCATGTCTGGAATATAGTTTTTAAAATCCCATGATATTCCAGAAATTCCATGACCAGTGGGAACCCTGCATGGTGCTTTAACATCTTATTGATTTCTCTTTAGACTGGGAATTTGGGATTGATTTGGCTATGTGATTTTTACGCTGAAATGTCAGCTCCAGACCTGCTGGACCTACGCATACATTTTTTTCATGAGCACATGTGCTTAGACAAACATTATGGATCACACCTAGTTGAGTTCAGTCCTCTGAAAAGGTATTTACAAAACATAAATAAAATATTAGTACTGATAAGTACAGAACATATAAAAGAAGTGTTCTGTGGTAGGCAAGCAAACATAGCAGGCAGCCATGAACAACAGCAATAAAAAGGTTATCTAATTCACCATGCATGTTTGGTTTCTGTAGTTAAAGAGCATGCAAAACTTAGGCTGCAGCAATTCATGCTTGTTTTCTGTAGAGTCAGGGGCACTCTGTTCTTGCCTCAGGAACACCACCGGTTTCAGAATTGGCTAAAGTTGTAGTTACGGATGCTTAAATGAGAGCCATTAAACATGTACAATAACTTAAATATGTTAGTTCGACCTATATGCGTCTTACATGTTAAAACTGACGAGGTGGTAGAGGTCTTCATGGATACATCCGAAATCTGATTATGCAAGATCCAATCCGTTATCCGACTTAGTCGGATACAACATTATGTAGTTGACTGTCGGATCCAGAGTCGGATCAAGCTCAGTTGCCATGATTCTCGGATCAGTGTGGTAAACTACCGACTATATCCGAAATTATATCATAAGAAGTAAATAATGAACATCATATCATTCAAAACGGCTATGCTTTGCAGTTGGTTAAAGACAGGTTATTTGAGCGTTCATCGCTCTTCACAGCATGGCTGCTTAATTTGAGCTTCTAGAAAATGCCTATATTCCGCGGTTCAGGTAGTCTATTTTATAAACATTTCAATGGAGATATGCGATCAGATGCTTTTATGTTATGAGGCTGGGTGGTTAGGACTGTGGTAAATACATTTCAAATATATTACTCGCAATCGCATGATATCCAACGCGGCTGACTTTGTGTTAGAGGTAACGAGAAATTAATATCAGAAGCTCCGCGGCTCTGGAGTGCATGTAATTATTTTAAACTACTATAAGACATCCCACATGCACTGTTATAGACCTTGGCTACATGTGTGCACAGGCCATGTAACGAATGTGTTAAGCAGCCTACTGTATTTAACAAATAAATTAAAGTGCACAATTTAGCGGAGAAAGATGCTAGCGGGTCCTTAGTTCACGACAGATCACTTCTCAGTGCTGCCGGCATAATATCCTGCTGCTAAAATAACGCTAATGAAGCCTTGAATGGCCATCACTAGGTGACGATAACTGACTTTTTCATCAAGTTAAAAGACGAGATAATCGTGGAATCCACCAGAAATAGTCGCAATACTGTATAACCATAAACAGTTTTAGTTGAGGCTTACTATAACGTAGCTACTGAATGTTGTAGCCAGCTAAGTTTTTGGCTATCCTGACCCAAAAAGCATGCACGGATGCATACCTTTGAAAATCCGCCATAAACAGTCGCAATATAACCGTAAACAGTTTTAGTTCAGGCTTACTATAACGTAGCTACTGAATGTTGTATGTAGCCAGCTAAAGTTTTGTCTATCCTGACCCAAAAAGCATGCACGGTTGCGTACTTTGAAAATCTACCAGAAACAGTCACAATATAACCGTAAACAGTTTTATTTCAGGCTTACTATAATGTAGATACTGAAGGTTTACAACAAGTGAAGTTTTTGTATATCCGGAACAAATGTAAATGCATACTTGGTTTTGACTGTGAGAAGATTTGATCGCGGAACCTATAGCTTGCAGGTCCGCTTCTCTAACCACTACGCTATTTAACAAGGTAAGTCAGTCACTCACTCAGTCAGTCAGAGACATTCACTCTTCTAGGCCGGCTCCGCTTATGCGGTCCGGCAAAAAGGTAATCATTATTTTAAAAAAAACATGAATAGTTACAATAAGGTGAATGATATATTATATTTTTCAGTTTGAGTGTTTGATTGATTAATTATGTATATTTTAGACTTGTTACAACCGTCCCTGGAATGTGTTACAACTATCCCTGTACACTGGAACGGTTGTAATAGTGGAGTGACTGTATTTGAATCAATTTTGTAACCTGTACATATTTTATAAAACCCCTTAAATACATTGTTTCAGTAGTTGACATACTGAAGTTTATAATAATAGCAAATTGGCCATTCCAGTGTAAATGGTTTTTGATTTATTGGAAAAATTGCAAAAAGTGTTACAATTGTCCCTGGTCTCCCATACTTTTACTAAAATAATGATTTCTACACTGAAATGAAATTATTATATTTATATGTATATACAAATACACATGTATTATTTAAAAAAACAGTTATTTGTTATCTTTGAAAATAAAGTAATATACATTTGCACTATATTTAAAGTCCTGTCCTTTCTACATTTGACCATAGCCATTTTGTACTCTTAAATTAATAAATTATTGAAAACTATTTCAAATGGATTTGTTTGTTAATATTCTGAAAAGTACAGTCATTTTATGCATTATGCTATGCATGACAGTAGCTACAGTGGATATAAAAATTCTACACACCCTTGTTAAAATGCCAGGTTCTTGTGAAAAATAATGAGACAAAGATAAATCACTTCAGAACTTTTTCCACTTTTAATGTAACCTATAACGTGAACAATTGAAAAACAAACTGAAACCTTGTTAGGGGGAAAAATAAAAATAACCTGGTTGCACAATAACCTGGTTGCATAAGTGTGCACACCCTTAAACTAATACTTTGTTGAAGCACCTTTTGATTTATTACAGCACTCAGTCTTTTTGGGTAGGAGTCTACTAGCATGGCACATCTTAACGTGGAAATATTTGCCCACTCTTCTTTGCAAAAGCGCTCCAAAACTGTCAGATTGCGAGGACATCTCCTGTGCACAGCCCTCTTCATATCACCCCACAGATGTTCAATTGGATTCAGGTCTGGGCTCTGGCTGGGCCATTCCAAAATGTTAATCTTCTTCTGGTGAAGCCATGCTTTTGTAGATTTGGATGTGTGCTTTGGGTCATTGTCATGCTGAAAGGTGAACTTCCTCTTCATCTTTCTAACGGACACCTGAAGTTTTGTGCCAAAATTGCCTGGTATTTGGAAGTGTTCATAATTCCCTCCACCCTGACTAAGGCCCGGGTTCCAGCTGAAGAAAAACAGACCCAAAACATGATGCTGCCACAACCATGCTTCACTGTGGGTATGGTGTTCTTTGGGTGATGTGCAGTGTTGTTTTTGCGCCAAACATACCTTTTGGAATTATGGCCAAAAAGTTCAACCTTGGTTTCATCAGACCATAACACATTTTCCCACATGCTTTTGGGGGATTTGATGTTTGTTTTTGCAAACCTCAGCCGGGCTTGGATGTTTTTCTTTGTAAGAAAAGGCTTCCGTCTTGCCACCCTACCCCATAGCCCATTCATATGAAGAATACGGGAGATTGTTGTCACATGTAGCACACAGCCAGTACTTGCCAGAAATTCCTGCAGTTCCTTTAATGTTGCTGTAGGCCTCTTGGAAGCCTCCC